>CAKMYI010000001.1:0-58170 GCA_929112965.1 Mythimna albipuncta
TGTGTTCTTAGGTATAACTGTCGATTCCAAACTGCAGTGGGGTGCTCATATTAGAACTCTCTCAGGTAGATTAAGCTCAGCGGCATATATTATGCAGTAACAAAAATAAGGCAGTTGACAGATGTCGCCACAGATAGGTTAGTTTACTATGCTTATTTTCACAGTATTATGTCTTATGGCATTTTACTGCAGGGATCTGCAGCTGATGTAGACTCGATTTTCGTATTGCAAAAGAGAGCAATCAGGGCTATTTATAAAATGGGTCCTCGCGAGTCCCTCAGAAATCGCGATGCGTCTTGCATTGATGATAATTTCAACTTCATCACGTGTTGCATTGATGATAATTTCAACTTCATAATGTGTTTCAAGATTGTTGGGTTTTCATTTCATGACCAAGACCGAAGTGTCATTTCAATTTTGCACCACTAGTTATTGACATCCCCCGCCCAAGGGTGGGGGATGTCAATGCATTTTAGCAAAACTACGTTTATTGTTTAAACAACGTTTATTATAACACACTGCTAAGAACAGAGAACACTTCTTAAGACAGAAAATGAGTTAAAAACTAGAATATTAACGCAGAAACTAATCTCTGTAACGCAAGCGTCTCGGTCTCGCATGCTCACGTTTTTCCTCCATATTGCCAACTGATGCCGCGGGATTCTCAGCCGCGGTGTTGTGGCGGGAATTTTCAAAACCGCGCGTTACACACTCCCCCTCCAAGTTGGTATCGCGCCCCGAGTCCAACTTGGGACTTGGCTCTCGGTCGCGCGGACGTCCTCTGCGTCTCTTTCTCTCTCTTTCGGCATAACCGGTGTTGCTGTATCTACAGGATTAGTCAACAAAGTCAAATCCGTGCTGTGATACTTCCCTATGACGTTATTCGCGAGATCGGCAAGAACGAAAGTCGTAGGGCTGACGATCTGCCGAATGCGATAAGGCCCGTCTCGCCTAGGCATGAATTTCCGTGTGATTCCCTTAGATGCATTACTCAGATTGTGTGACTTTAACAAAACCAAATCCCCTACGCAAATTTTCGGTTCTTTCTGACGAGAGTCATCAGCTACCTTTTTGCGAATGTCCTGACATTTCTCTACAAGTTCCCTAATCTCAGAAAGAGATGAATGAATGACCGCAAGTAGGGCGTAACTTGAGGAACGAAGTTTTCCTTGTCCAGGATACTGCGGAGATCACTATTGACATCGAACGGGGTTCGCAACTCTCGTGCGAAAGTCAAATAAGCGGGGGTCTTACAAGTAGTGGAGCACACGGCGCTGTTCATGGCAAATCTAACACTTGCCAAGTGCTTTGGCCAATCGGTGTAGGTTGTTTGAACTAGCATGGATAGTTGTACCTTGAGGTCCCGATTCTTCCTCTCCGCGGGATTGGCCTCTGGATGGTATAACGGTATGAGCTCCTATTTGACGCCCATTAAGTGCATACATTGCTGCATGACAGCAGACACGAATTGAGTACCGTTGTCTGAGACGACAAGTCGTGGCAATCCGTATCGAAGAAAGTACTCTTCTAGGAGGACGCGGGAGCAAGCCTCCGCGTTAGCATCAACGAGTGGAAAAAGTTCTACCCATCTTGTGGCTACATCCTCTATTAGAAATATCCAACGCTCCCCCTGGTCTCCAGTTGGGAGCGGACCAAACAAGTCGATAGCAAGAACTTCACCTCGCTGTTGTAAAACCGGAATTTGTAATGAGCCCGAGGGTTTTTGATTTGACGGCTTGTAACGAAGACAATCTACGCATTTCTTTAGATATTCTGTAACATATCTACGCATACCTGGGAAATAATACCTCTTTTAGTCGATTTTTAGTCGATGGAGGGTCCGTTCCAATCCCTGATGTCCAGCGGTGGGAGAGTCGTGAAGTTCCTTTAAAATTTCATCCCGCATGGAGCTCGGCACTACCAACTGCGCATCTTCTGCATCAGAATCAGGGTCATATCTATAAAGAACACCGTGTGACATTACATACCCTTTCTCCAACCATCGACTGCTGGTAAGTTCATCGGGATTCTCCAAATCCTGTATTATCTTGTATAATTCCGTATCGGCAGCTTGAGCAGCTCGTAGGTCAGCTGGGCTGGTGGACGGTAAATTTATGACAACAGGACACAAACTATGTTCCTCTTCCGTATTATCTTCCTTGGAACACGGAGGACGGCTCAACGTGTCTGCAACTACGTTGGCCTTGCCAGGTGTATACTCATAGGCAATGTTAAACGACTGAAGTTTGAGTGCCCAGCGGACTAACCTACCTGAGGGTGATTTAACCGTAAGCAACCACTTCAACGGCTGATGGTCACTCCTGACTATAACTTCGTGTCCGTCGATATACCCTCTAAAGCGCTCCACAGCCCAAACCACTGCCTAAGCTTCCCGTTCCGTGGTGCTGTAATTTTTCTCTGCAGGGATTAGCAGACGGCTTGCGTACTCAATGGGCCGTTCTTCTACGCCCTCACCTTGCAGAAGAACCGCACCCAACGCATAATTGCTAGCGTCCGTTCTGAGTACAAACGGCTGAGTAGTCTGCCTGAACCAAAATGGGGGCAGAAATGAGGCGTTGCTTTAGCTCTTCATAGGCGGTTGCTTGCTCTGCCTCCCAAATCCATGTTTGTTTCTTTTTAGTTAGGCGCGTCAGTGGCTCAGCAATAGCAGAGAAGTTAGGCACAAACTTACGGAACCAGGAACACGTCTGCAGATAGGTCCTTAACTGCTTAAGATTTTGTGGAGGCTTCATGTCCACTATAGCCTGCACCTTGTCATAATCAGGAGATACGCCATCCTGTGTGATCACATGTCCAAGGTACTTTACCTGTTTCCTACAAAAGACACACTTATCACGATTCGCCCTCAAACTGAAAGCGCGCAACTTCTCAAAAACGGCTTGCAGAGCTGCTATGTGACCTAAATATGTTTCAGTGATAATGAGCAAATCGTCCTAATAAGCCAATAGCGTAACATTCTCACCCTCTATTTCTGTGAAATCGCGGTCAAACGACGAGCGAAGCTTATCAATAAGCCGCTGGAACGTCAAAGGCGCGTTTTTAAGCCCAAACGGCATGCGGGTAAAGCGGTAAGTTCCAAAAGGTGTTTGAAAAGCTGTTTTATCTTTGTCGCTTTCTTTCATCAAGACCTGCCAGAAGCCACTCCTCAAATCGAGAGTGGACATGAAGCAGTTGCGCTTAGTCGATTGGACTAAGTCATCAATGAGCGACATAGGGTAAGCATCAGTCTTAGTAATCGCATTTAACTTACGATAATCAACGCAGAATCTTACCTTGCCATCTTTCTTAGGCACTAGCACAGCAGGAGAAGTCCAGGCCGACTCACATTCCTTTATAACGCCCTCTGTGAGCATCTTCTCTAACTCAGCCTTCATAAGCTCCTTTTTGGCAGGTGTGAGCCTATATGGTGGAACTGATATTGGAGGATGGTCGCCGGTGTCGATGTGGTCCTCTGCATATGGAGTTGGCTTCCCCTGCTCTGCAAAAACATCACTGTTTTGCTGCAGCACATCAGACAAAATCTGTCTTTGTTCAGGACACAGCATAGGTCCTTCATCATAACGTAAAAAGTCAGCAGCAAATATATTTGTGTATGGCCTTAAATGTTCATACTCAATATCATAAAAAACATGCTCACCTGCGAAGTGCCAAGTTGAAGAAGCAAAATCAAGCACAATGCCAGCTGCCACCAAGAAATCCATTCCAAGCAAGGTTTCGTTATTTTCAGCATCAGGGAAAATAGTAAACTGGAGTTTTACTGACCTTTCCGGGGTTATCCTTACTTCCAAAGTGGTAAGTAGAACTTGCCGAGTACGGGTGGAGCCATCAGCAAGCCTTGCCCGTCGAGTCGCCTCCTCGCATGGATGCTGGTGCGCCAACAGCAGCTTGTGTAGCAGAGCGCTGGCAACACTGCTCTTAGCGCCTGAACCCAACAAACCTTTTCCTCGAACTCCTAGAATCTGAACACTTAAAGTTGGTCTTAACCTAGCCTTGTGCTCAACAGAGTCACTCCGGGAACCTTTCTTATCAACAATATTAACTGTGGAAAATCGTCCCAAATTACTCATGGTTACCCTATCTTCATTCCTCAAGTTCGTTCTACTTGCTGAAGAAACAATGTCATTATCAAAAGCATCATCTAAAGAAACCTGTCCCGGACCACTCATGGTCATACTACCATCTAGGGTAGTGGTCACCCTACTTGATGATAAAGAAATATTATTGTCATCAAAAACATTATCTAAAGAAACATGTCCTGAATCATTCATGGACACACTATGATTTAAAGTTGTTGTCACCCTACTTGCTGGTTAAGAAATATTATTGTTATCAAAACTATCTAAGGAAAATTGTCCCTGATTACTACCGTAAGATTCAGAGAACCCCATGACATCAACGGCATAGTGGTCAGCATTACATTTTGAACATTGTGATCTAGTTACACCTTTTGTATTACATCCATAACATGTTGGTATCTTATCACTTTCTTGTACACCATCGTTTGATTTTAATTTATAACAATTATCACGGTTATGTCCATGGCGTTTGCAAAATGAACAGAATTTCCTCTTTGAAGACAAAGCAGCGTCACTCGCAGAACTCGCAGTGGACCCGGTGCTGTTGCCAGGCGCGACGTCGTCCTTGCTCGTCGGGCCGGTGGCGTTCGACGCAGTCTCCCTGCGCAACTCTCGTGGCGTTGTCTTCCTCTAGGGCGCTTCGCCCGCGGGGGCGGATGAACGTTGAGGCGTCCTAGAGCGTCGGCGATGATCACTTCGGACTTCATCGGATGCGTCTTCGATATGTCTCGCCTTGTATAGAAGCGTTTCGTATGACGAGAACTCATCCCGCCGTAGGCGTTCGCAGACACGATGGTGTAGTAGTCCGTAGACCATATCTAACTGTATCTTGGTACTGAGATCGCCGGCAGGGAGCCGTGCGAACATAGCACGGGCTTTAGCGATGAATATTTCGGTTTTTTCCCGACCTTGTGACGTGTTAAATAATTCTCGGTATATTCGGTGAGGAGGGCGAGTGTCACCAAAGGCGCTCCGCAACGACGTCACGGCCTCGCTCCAGGAGCTGATGGTGGACTTTATTCCTTGCCACCAGACTACTGCATCTCCAGTTAACAGTATCGATAAACCTCGTAGTGCGTTGTCGTCACTTACGTAGGCACATTCCTTAAAAGATTCCATGGCGTCGACGAAACCGTCGAGCGAGTCGTCAGGCGCTCCGCTGTACCGCGCCGTACACTTGGCAAAGTTTCCGGGAAGGGGAGCGGGCGCAGGCGCCGCGGCCGGCGTGGGCGCCGCCGCTAACGTCGAAGACAATGACTCGCGATGAGTTTCGTGTTCGAGGACACGGTCGAGTAGGCGTTCGAATGCTGCGGTTTGAGATTGTTGTAGTGCCGTCATGATGGACGCCATGTCGTCGTGGGTGAAGCTTGACCTCGCCGCCGGCTGTGTGGAAGGTGTTTCTGCGGTTTCTTCGCCGGCATCTTCATAGTCGGATTGCCGACGTGATTGACGTCGTGTACGTGTCATTATTGTGGGCAATCGTGGGTCGCGCACTGTGTGTATTTCACTTTCCACTAGCGTAACTGACACACACAGGCCCGCGCTTGGGCAGCCAGTTTAGCAATACTGTTTGGGTGAGGATGTTGAGTACCAAAACTGCTTCTGACTTCAATTTAAAAATATTTATTTAGCGGACACAGTTTATAAAAACACTGGATATATTGATCCGTTTGCTACTGGTCGTTAGGTGTTGAGCGTAGAAGCAGATGATGGCAACTGAATGAAAAGGCGCGAATATATCGCCACGCGTCGAGTTGTAGAGATGTGCGCATGAATCGACTCGACTAATAAATAATTTTAGTGTTGGGATTCCAACATGCTCCGGCCTACGAGAGGAACAAAAGGATCAATAGAAACAAATTATTCTAGCTACTTTAAGCTAGTAAAACCAAACATCAATTAAATAAAAATTATTATCATCAATAGGTAAGATACAAATTTTTGTGACAGATCGTACATGGGTATTCCCTTTTGAATTTGTGACCTCTACTGCTCTTACATGACCATCATGGCCAGGAAATATTTTGGTAACTCTGGCCATAGGCCACGACATTATGTGTACATTATCTTCTTTTAAAATGACAATTGTGCCTATCTTTATGTTAGGCAAGACATCTAACCACTTAGGTCTATTTTGTAACGTATTAAGATATTGTTTATACCACATCTTCCAGAAAGATTGTTTAATTTGATTACATAATTGCCAAAACTTAAGTCTATTTTGTGGAACAGTAGTTACATCATTTTCAGGGTACATTGTTAATGAGTGTCCTATTAGAAAATGACCTGGTGTTAGGTAATTAAAATCATTTATATCAGATGACATAGGAATCAAAGGTCTTGAGTTTAATATACATTCTATTTCTACTAATACAGTGTTTATCTGCTCATAGGTTAATAATTGCTTTTGTAATACTCTTTTTAGAAAATATTTAGTGCTTTTCACAGCAGACTCCCATAGCCCACCCAAGGTAGGGGAGTATGCTGGTATAAAATGAAAGTTAATGCCTCTCTGGGCTGCAAATTCACATACATGTCTTTGGTGATTCTGTGAAAGGTGAAGCTTATATAACTCAGCTAATTGGTTCCTTGCGCCTTTAAAAGTACTAGCATTATCAGAGTAGATTTCCTTGGGCAATCCTCTTCTCGAAATAAATCTTTTAAGGCACGCAAGGTAGGCATCTGTAGTAAGATCTGATGTAATTTCGAGGTGAACTGCCTTTGTTGCGAAACAAACAAATACACAAATGTAGCCTTTTCCTACCAAGGATCGTCTCACGCGCGAGAGTTTAATATCAATAGGCCCAGCGAAATCTACACCAACTTTTTCAAAAGGGCGACTCATAGCAGTCACTCTATCCGCCGGCAAGGAACCCATCAGCTGTTTGGAGGCTGTTGCCTTCTGTCTGAAACATGTTACACATTTATGAATTAACTTTTTGACATACATTAAACCATTCGTTATCCAGTATTTTTGATTTAAATTACACAGTAATAATTTGGGACCTGCATGTAAAAGCCTTTCATGTTCAGATCTTATAATACAACTAGCTTTTGCCCGCGACTTCGTTCGCATGGAATAGTGACTTCCGGAAATTTCAGTTCTGAATTGATGCCGACTCTTGACCAATAGATGGCGCTGTATGTCCGGAATATTTTTATTTTTTTTTTTTTTTTTTTGCAATAAAAACTATCCTATGTCCTTTCTCAAGTTCCAAACTATGTCTGTACCAAATTTCACACAAATCGGTTCAGTAGTTTAGGCGTGAAGCAAAGACAGACAGACAGACAGACAGAGTTACTTTCGCATTTATAATATTAGTTTGGATTTGGATAGTTTGGATAGTTTGGATTAGTGACATGCGATTCTTTGGGTAAGATAACCTGATGCTTATGAGCATATGGAATGTTAGAGTGATGTAGCAGTATTTTTGATTTAAATTACACAGTAATAATTTGGGACCTGCATGTAAAAGCCTTTCATGTTCAGATCTTATAATACAATTAGTGACATGCGATTCTTTGGGTAAGATAACCTGATGCTTATGAGCATATGGAATGTTAGAGTGATGTAGCCTGCCACCTACACGCAGGATACCTGAGCTGTCTATAAAAGGAAATAAGCTTTGTAAAGAGCCTTTTACATTTTTATTATTTTTTAAACATACAATTTCGTCTTTAAAATAAATTTCTTGTTCATTCTTAATAAGCAACATCAAAGCATTATTCAATTCAGAACTTAAAAGATATTTGGGAGCAATTTTTTTACCCTTTATGTTATTAATAAATCGCATTACATAAACCAATGTACGTACCATTTTGTGAATGCTAGAATATTTGCGCATTTGATCGAAAAAATTGCTAGAAACTGAAGACACTTGGTTCGCGGAGAGCGCTGAGCCGGCTTTTGCTTCAGGCAAGTTCGTAGGTAAATCTATTTTTAAATTAAATTTATATTCACCATCATGCAAAAATTCAGGGCCATTCCACCACAGATTGCAAGCATGGAGCTCACTTGGCGTAACGCCCCTGCTGATATAATCTGCAGGGTTATTCTCAGTGTTTACATATAGCCAGTGACAGTAAGGCATATTTTTAGCAATTGCCTTTACCCTATTTGCAACATAAGCGTTAAGTTTTATGGGTTCTGTATGCAACCATGCGAGAACAATTTGTGAATCAGTAAATAAATAGACATTGCTTATATTATATTTTACTTTCAGCGTGCAATAAACCTTAGCCATCACAATAGAGAGAAGCAGTGCAGCATTGAGCTCTAAGCGCGGTACGGTTTTGTTTTTATTTTGAAGCGGATTTATGCGTGATTTTGAACACAGCAAATACATTTTAACTTTACCATCGTGATTTGTAACTCGCAGGTACACGCAGCATTCATATGCCGTAGTACTGGACGCATCTGAGAATCCTATCAGTTCAAGTTTACATAATTCAGTTACATTTATATTCCTATTAATACAAATTGGCTTCATTTTAGCTAGACTGGACGAGAAATCATGCCGTGCCTTTTTAATATCATCATTAGGCATAGAATCCCAATCAGTCTTGGAAGACCATAGCCTTTGCATTATAGCTTTAGCTTGTACAATAATGGGACTAACAAAGCCCATGGGATCAAACATTTTCCCAATATAGGAGAGGATGTCTCTCTTTGTAAGATTGTCATTATTGAATATCTCTGGACAAGACATTTTAAATTTATCATCTTTAACAATCAATTGTAAGCCCAGAGTCTTTAAACTACAATCATCGCTTTGTAGCTCTAAATCATCAAAATGCTGTTCAGCTGAAGGAATGTCAGACAGTATTCTATTGTCATTGGCTGACCATTTGTGTGTATTAAAGTTACCTAGCCTCAAGAGCTGGCGAATCTGTGACTTAGCCTCTAATATAATATCCAAATCATTATCAGCATAAAGAATGTCATCTACATATGTACAATTTTCTATAATGAATGAAGCTAGTGGGAAAGTGTCTTTATTTTTTGCTGCTAGCTCTTTAAGACAGCGAGTGGCCAGATAGTTTGAACTTTTCAGACCATATGTGACTGTCTCAAGCCTAATACATTTAATTGGTTCATTGGGACTGTCTCTCCACAATATGTTTTGTAGTGAAGTATGTTCTGGTTTTACACGTATATTTCTAAACATTTGTTTTATATCAGAGGTAAATGTAAGATTACCACAACGAAATAGTAACAATATCTCAAACAAGTCTCTTTGTACAATGGGTCCATTTAAAAGCATGTCATTAAGGGACACCTTTTTGTTAGTTTTCATAGAGCCATCAAAAACAGTACGCAGCTTAGTTGTTTTACTGTCAGGCTTCAGGACTGCATGATGTGGCAAAAAGTATATAGCATTTTTGTTTAATTCATACTGCCCAATGTCTACATAACAACCGTGATTCAAACTTAAATATTCATGAATGAACTTTTGGTACTCAGAGAAAAGTTTGGGATCTTTATGCAATTTCTTTTCTAAATTTAAAAATCTTTTTAATGCAAAATTAAAGGAATCACCTAAGGAATCATTGACTTCACTAAGAGGTAATTTCAATGGTAAAGCTACTTCAAAATAATTTTCTTTCAACTGAACAGTGTTATTAAAAATATATTCACAGAGCTCTTGCTCAGAAGATCTTTCATCATAGATTTTCGGAACATCTTCTGTTTTCCAGAACTGAGTTAGGGTTTCATTAATATCTGACTCACATTGATTGCATGTTAAGCTTACCTTATTGCAGACCTTTGATAAATTAGTATGTGGTAGGGTACCTCCAACAACATATCCAAACTGAGTGTTGACAAAATGTGGTTGTGGGCTGCTGGCCTCTGCTGCATGCTGCTGGCGTTCACGCAGCGCCGGCAGCTCTGAAGGCAGCAACACCTGGAAAAATATGTCCGCCCCCATTAGTAAATCAATCTCAGCTGGGACATTAAACTGATCATCTGCCAGTTTAATGCCTTTAGGCATAAGAATTTCTGAGGTATCAAATCTATATTGAGGTAAGTTGCATGTTATTTGCTCAACAACGTGACATGTGGCCGATAGTTTTATGTAATGGTGAGGTCTCAGTCGCGAGTTGCGACGACCCTCTGGTGCCGGAAGATCCACATACAAAGCTCTTTGTGTGTCCGCTGATTTTGTAGAACTTCACACTCTTCCTGTACTGTCTCGTATTCAATTCCTGTACGGTTCAGCCGATTACACGGCCATTAACGACCGGCTTAGCGAGATCGACTGGCACAGTGAAGTGCGTACTAGAACACTCGAGGACGCCATAACATTTTTTTACCACACTATTAATGATTTGCGTGATTCTTACGTACCTGCTAAGACAGTCGTTACGTCCAGCAAATATCCTCTCTGGTACAAGCAGCCTTTGATTAAAATTATTAAAGAAAAAGCAAAACACCACGCTAAATTTAAAAAATACGGTAACATTAGTGATTATGAGTCGTTCGTCCTGCTTCGACAGCGTGCCAAGGAAGTTGAAAACGAAATGTTTAGTAATTATATATTTAAAATTGAAGAAAGTATATTTAAATCCCCCAAAGCGTTTTGGTCGTATGTCAAATCAAAAAAACAAACTAACCTTTATCCCTCTCTATTAAAATATAAGGATCGCATTTCAGGTGACGGAGAGGTTATCTGCAACATGTTTAGCGACTGTTTTTATTCGAATTTTCTTAATTCCGACGGCACCAATAGTGATAACAATCATTCCAATGATAGCTCACAGGGTACTGACTAGGGAATGCAAAAACCGCCAAAATTACAAACCGGTTTTTTTTTCGGTTTTTCTAAAAAAAAAACCGGTTAACCGGGTAACCGGTTTTAAAATTTGTTAATTTTTAAATTTATTTTGGAGTGAAAAATTACTATAAATTACTATATAACTTTTTTTGCTTGTGAAATTCTAAACAATTATTTTTAATAATTATTTTGAAACTTATCTATTGAAAAAATATACTGTATACTTAATATGGCCCTGAATTCTGTCAAAGATAAAAAAAAAATAACTTCATAAAAACGAATGTCTCAGAATGATATTATATATAGAGATCTAAGCCAGAAGTTAATTTAACTTCTACTCAAAATATCCACCGTTACCCTTAACACAAGTTTTTAGGCGTTCAGGCCACGCGTCATCGGTTTACGCACGGTGATCATTGGAAAGTTGTCCACTGCTGATTGTAAAGAATTTTTAATTATTGTTAGGTGAAGGCCATGTCCTCTAATATAAATGTGATAAATTTTTAGGTATATATAATATAATATTCCACATAATATAGTAGATCTCAATTTGTAGTTCAGGGGTTGAGGTCTGGGCTAGTCAAAGGCCAATCATCAGCCTTAATGAAGTCCGAAACACTCGTTGTAAGCATCCTAGTATGTTATCAAAAAGAGAGAGGCTTTAAGAGGCTTTGCTATGGCGTTTAGGATAGTATCTTGATACTCTTTAGCTGAAGTTAGAGTAGCCCATTTTCACGAAAATGAACCATTACTGATGCCGCATGATGATCATTCAGGACTCTGATAACTGTTGAGAGTTTTCTTTGGAGTTACAAGCTTACACCCAATTGTTTTGTTTGTTGTAATTTTCCTTGATTGTGATAATTTTCTCATCGGTAGCAAGAATATCCTTTTTATGGTGGGAATAATCATCCAATGACAACCCCCGCTCTTGGGCGGAGCAGGAGACGGTGTCAGACTCTTACTGACTAAAAGCCCACCCTGTTCCTTCTAGCCTTCATTCCGGGGCTTGAGTTCCTTTTCGGGTAACCCTGGCCCCAGTAAACTTCGTCCCGGCAGGGCCCCTGCTTTTGCTGACAACTCCTTGAGGCGCGCGGGAACAGTGAGCGCCGTTGACGACTTGGACTCGGTCCGGACAGTTACCGGATGGCCGGACAGCGAACTACTTGCTCACTGTCTGCAAGCCCGCGCCTACAGTGGCTGGAAATCGGGATTGGAATCCCGGCGGTGGCTGCGAGAGCGCCGTTGCTTGATGCGGTCAGCCTCCTCTTTTGCGAGCATTACTGCTTCGTAGAAGTCGGCGAACACCTGCCACTCATCATCGCTCCGGACCATGGTCTGAACCAAGGCCCGGCGCGAGGGGTCTCCGCCGCTGATTGCCCCCACGAGGGCACGGCGATGCTCCGCCCAAAGCAAGAATATCCCTGAGTTTTTCATCAGTGTTACGAACAAACAATGATTTTGATCTTTTCACTCTCTTCTTTAAATGCGACTTGTTTAAGGAGATGATATTGTGATGAGTAACTACGGTGGGTATTCCATCTATGCATAAGAATTTCTGTGTCCTTACGAGATTTTAATTCTGGCCCTTTATTGCCTGTTCTCACAACACGTGGCCGGCCTGAATTTTTAATGATCGTAAACAGAAAAACTGTACAGTTGATTTCGCTATCACTATGGCACGTATATATAAACAAACCTACGATTGATATCAAGCCCTAACAGAGTTTTAAAAGAATATTTAATAAAAAAAATAGTGTCATATGAAAGTAATAAAAAAAAAACCGAAAAACCGGTTACTTGAAAAAATAAACCGGTTTTTTTAATCATTAAAAATATGCCGAAAAACCGGTTTTTCGGTTTTCGAGTTAACCGGTTTGCATTCCCTAGTACTGACACGCTGTTAGGTGATTTCGTTTCGGACATACATTCAATAGAAGTTAGTGAGTTGGAGGTGTTTGAGCTACTTAAAGGAGTTGACCTAACAAAATCTGCAGGACCAGATAATATTCCTCCGTTTTTTATACTTAAGTGTGCTAAAAGTCTGTCTACTCCGCTTTCACTGTTGTTTAGGCGCTCCTTGGAGGTGGGTCAGGTACCTGCAATTTGGAAGTCGGCATTAATCACTCCTATCCACAAAAAAGGGCCTAGGGACTGCGTGGAAAACTACAGACCTATCTCTAAACTATGCATATTTGCCAAAATCTTGGAAAAAATAATACACAAGCAGCTATATGCTACTCTTAAACTAACTTTTAGTAGCCGCCAACATGGTTTTCTGCGAGGTCGGTCCACAACCACTAATCTTGTCCTTTGTAGTGATTACTTGTCTGAATGTATGTCTCGTCGCACTCAAGTAGACGTAATCTATACTGATTACAGTAAGTGTTTTGATCGCTTGGATCATTCTATACTACTGCAAAAGCTTTTAGCTATAGGTATCAGTGGAAGTCTGTTTAGGTGGTTCTCGTCGTATGTAGCCAACCGATGTCAAACTGTTGTTCTAAATGGATACACCTCTAGGCCTATTTTTGTCCCCTCAGGAATTCCTCAGGGATCGTTACTTGGACCCTTGTTGTTCAATATCTTTATCAATGATGTCTCTTCATGCTTTTCTTACTCATCAGTTCTTTTGTTTGCGGATGACATGAAGATTCTGAGTGAAATTAGAACTGAAAGTGACGCTGAACATCTCCAACATGATTTGGAAAGATTTCAGAATTATTATGTTGCCAACCGGTTGGATTTAAATGTTTCCAAATGTTATCTATGTACGTTTACTCGCAAACCTAAACCCGTTTTTTACGATTACAAACTAAGTAACACTTCAATAACCAGAGTTAACACTATCAGAGACTTAGGCGTCACATTTGATTCAAAACTACTCTTTGACACACACGTTGATAATATGATTAAAAAAGCTTCAAAAGCACTAGGTTTCATTTTGAGGGTATCTGCTCATTTTAAAAACATTAAAACACTCAAAATCCTTTATTGTGCTTTTGTGCGTAGTCATCTCGAATATTGTTCACCGGTATGGAACCCTATTTACAACTGTTACATCAATCGCATCGAAAGTATCCAAAAGAAATTTTTAAGGTACATTCAGTTTAGATCTAAAACTTACCTGCCCAGCTATCATAGTCGCTGCAGGAAATTTCACATTCTTCCATTAATTGAGCGGAGAAAAATTGCTGACATGACACTATTGTTTAACATAGCGAATGGTTCAGTCGACTGCTCGGAACTGGTTGGCAAGATTGGACTGCGTGTTCCATCCTTTACTTTTAGGAATCATCGACCTCTATACGTTCCTTCAGTGCGGTGTATTTACAGGCAAAACTCTTACATGATAAGAGCTAGCAAAGCGTACAACGCAATGTGTGAACATGTTGGTGATCTTGACCTGTTCTCCACCAGCATCACCAAACTCAAGAAAATTATGTGTGCTGGATTTTTCGAAGACCGCTAACAGTTTCAGCGACCTTCGAGAAATCTAGTGCTCATACTTTTAATTTTTCTTGCTATAATTAATTATGTACTTGCTCCGAGCGTCTTTACCTTTTTTTTTTATTTTCTTGTTATCTGTCTACTGTCTCTTGTTCTGCTCTAATGTTATCTGTGAAAACTTGTAATTGGCCTTCTTTCAATATTTTTCAACTATCTGTATCTTAGCTGTAAGTTTTCCGAAAATAAATAAATAAATAAATAAATAAATAAATACCTTAAATGGGTTGGTTATGGAGTAAATCTCTAGAGGCAAGCAATGCTTCAACCTTGTTTTTGAATTTGTTATGCCTACTACATTGACATTACTACGAGCAGGTTCCAAATTAAGCAGCTGCCATGCCCTTTGTGTAATAAAGGTCAGCTGGGACCCACTGTCAAGCAGGGCTTTAAGATGGACTTCAGCACCATCCCGAGCAATAAGTTTCACCTTAGCTGTGGGTAAAAGGACATCATTATTATAATTATTGCTTGCAGTTAGTGATGCTGTCGATGCTGATGCAGTAGTTGTGTCACACACATTATTATCCGTGCCACAATGTAGCAAGGTATTATGCTCTTCCTTGCACTTCGCACACCGGAAGTGATATCTACACTTTCCAGTGTGAGCGCATAAACAGAGATTACATAGGCCTTTTTCTTTGACGAATATAATTCGCTGGTCTACATTCAATAATTTAAATTTGTTGCAAGAATGGAGTTTGTGTTTGGACTTACAGTATAAGCATGAAGGTTCCTGGGTAGCTGCGTTGGCCACTAGTCTGCCAGCGGCTTTTCCTGGCTCCTTCGGCGACTGGCGTTGCTGTCCGTGATAGCTCCCCGGCTCAGCGCTCTCAAGCGCCAGCGCACGCTTGTCCATGTAATCTAAGAAGGCTTCTATAGTCGGCTCTTCATCGGCGTTCCTCTCGAGTTGAAATGCACGGGAGGTGTACGCATCTAGTTTACGGTACAAAATGCACAAAATTACAGCATCCCAAAACTGTACATTAGGCTCCAAATTACTGAGAGCGGCAAGTGTTTGTTTGATATTTGACACAAATTCCCTTATATTGGATGCCATGGATTTTAAAAGCGGCTTTATATATTATATACCTCTTATTTAATATTTGCAAGGCCTGTACATAGCTTTCACCAGTCAAAGATAAATTTTTAATTAAGTTATATGGCTCATCTTTCAAGTATGAGCGCAAATAATAAAGTTTCTGAACATTATCAAGGCACTTATTGTTATCAATGAGAGAGTTGAACAGGTTAATAATGGGTACAAATTCTGTGAACTTACCACTAAACACTTGTATGTCAATCGGAGGTAAGTTAATTCTAGGCACTGACCTAGGAGCTGAATGACTGTCGCTAGCACTAGCACTCTTACGACGATTTAGCTCCTCATCGATTGCAGTGATGATGAAATAATAACTGTTTTCTACTTGCTCGATGTCCTCCTTGTCTTCTTGATGGAGTAATGCGATTTTTATATTATGAGATTCGTATTGGGTAAACGTGTCAACTAGTTTTTGTCGTTTAGCCAACAATGTTTCTTTGGACGTATTACATAATTCTTGCGAGCATGCAGATTGTAATCTGGTTATTGTACCTTTTATGTAACCACGTGCGGTGACAAGTTCCTTCAACTCCATTTTGTAATATTTCTAATACCACTTAACTTATTAACTATGGTAAGTATTTAAAAATAAACTTATTGTTGAAAACACAAAGGCAACGATTAAAACGCGATGATGACGAGTAGGCTCCGCGAGACTCTTGCGCTTCACAAAATGGCGGCTGTCCGTGCGGCGTGAGTGTCGTCGGCGTCGTCGTCGAGCTCCGAAGATCGCCGAATCGCCGAATCTCCGCCCTCTGCGTCCGGTACATCTGTTGCTCGCACCGTGTCCCCGCTCGCGCTCTACGTCGATGCAATAGGTAGGTTTCCAAAACGGCGATACAATAGGTAAATACCTATATCACGTTGCGATGTGGAGGATATTGTCTCCAGTGCGCCAAATAAAGTTATTTATTTGGCAAAGCTTGATGCCTTCAGCTTCCGTATGTCCGCACTGCAATGCCGCGCCGACGGGAAATAGCTAGTTTCGGCTCACTCGAAGGACCATGTTTGGGTGAGGATGTTGAGTACCAAAACTGCTTCTGACTTCAATTTAAAAATATTTATTTAGCGGACACAGTTTATAAAAACACTGGATATATTGATCCGTTTGCTACTGGTCGTAAGGTGTTGAGCGTAGAAGCAGATGATGGCAACTGAATGAAAAGGCGCGAATATATCGCCACGCGTCGAGTTGTAGAGATGTATCTCTTCGAGAATTAGAGCCATGTTCATCCATGTTCTCGAGCCTCAACATGTAATAATAAATAAAAAAAAAACACCTGAGTTAATAAACCATAACTATACTAAACTTGTAAATAAGATGTTTATTAATTTTCACATACTGTATTATAGACCATCAAACATGTTCATCTCCAGGGAGTACCCTGGCACGATAAACATGCATAGCTAACCATATAGACCTCCGGAATGTCTCCGTTACGGTAAATACAGTTCGATATCTGAAGTAATTAAAATAAAACGAGAGAACAATACGTTATATAAATAAAATAAAAGAAAAAAAACGATAAACCTGTAGCCTATTTTTTTTTTCACATTAATGTAATTTTCAATAGTATCACTAATGAGATTTGCAGCCATTTGCAACACAAATAAAATGAAATAAAAAAAAAACACTTACGTTTTCTCGGTACGCCAAATACTTAAGCGTGTCTCGGATGATCGGATCGTTTTGTGGGCACTAGGCTGTTAATCCCACTTCTGAGATGTGAGCCGTACTGGTTCAATACTCAAAAGTAAGGACTTGGAATATATAAAACACTCGTTTATAGACTTTGAAGACCACTTTTATTACAAAAGTTACGAACAGTTACAATGTAGTATCAAAATTCCAGTCTGGCACTGATGTCCCGACGCCGCACATCCAAAGATTCCCGCGCACATATCTTTGCACACTTCCCGCCATTTTACTTGCTTGTGATTGTTCGAGAACTGTCAAAGCCTCGACCAATCACATGAAGTCAATACAACTACATTTAATTTGAAAAGTTCATAGATACGATTATAAATAATCAATAAACATATATAATTATAGGTATAATTTATAACACTATAGTGACAAGTTTATGTTTTTTGACACCAACAATTTTGTTGGTCATTTGAAGTCGACCAGGGGTACACCGTATCTGCCAATTAGTATAAGACACACAATAGCAAGGCTATTAGTTTATTTTATTAGCACAGACATAAGTAGTATGTCGAAGTCAAGCGTAATTAAAACCACAATGTTTAGTACTAATACTAATAACCCTGTGGAAAGCCAAATTGACCGTAGCGTAATTGCTATGAATTATTTTATAAACTGTACGAATGAGGTTCCATGTATCACTATGGAAAATTCTTTTGTAAATTTAGGTGCCACAATCAGTTGCAACTTACTACCAAGTGACAATATTGAAGACTTGGAGCAAACTCCGGATAATAGTTGTTTAAACTAATTCATAGGACAACAGATGGTACCAGTAACACCATAGATATATCTAGTAATAACGAGGTATCTTCTTGCTTTCAAAAAGTTAAACGGCAAAAAAGGGTTCAGCAGCATGCCTTGAATTTATTTCATCAAAATATTCAGGGTAATTATGTCTTCCAAATTATTAGAAATTGAAATGTTTTTAGAAAAAACAATGTTTGATGTTGTATGCTTTACTGAACATTGGTTAAAGGATTACCAAATGTTACTAAGTTATGAAAATTACAGTGTAGGCCGTTGTTTCAACCGTAAAACTAGCTGCGGGGTGGTTCCCTGATCTTAATAAAAAAATGCTTAAAATTTAAACAACGTAATGATATAGTTAGCTTGTCAAATGAACATTGTATTGAACTGTCCTGTGTTGAGCTAGATGAGCATGTTGTAGTGTGCATGTACAGACCCCTGAACCCTCAAAACTTTGGTCTATTTGAGTCAACAATGGAAGATGTTCTAGCAAAGCTTGCAGACAGTAATAAATCTATAATAATATGTGGAGATTTTAATATCAATATTTTAGAAAATGATTCAAATAGCTGCAGATTTTTAAGCCTTTTTAAATCATATAATTTGTCTAATGTTTTTACAGAACCAATTAGAGTAACTCCAACCTCTGCAACTTGTATTGATAATATTTTCTGTGATTGTGATTATTTAGATAAATCTTTAGTATATTATCTTCCGTCTGATCATAGTTGACAAACGGTGTCTTTTAAGTCTAAAGCAACTTTGGAAAAAGCTCAAATTAAATTTTGGCCAATTACACTTAGCAAATTGACAATATTTAATAGTAACATACAAAATAAATTAAATGTTTTGGGCCACAATATTAATGTTGCTAATAAATTTTATGATAATTTCTTTTTTAAATATTTTCCCGAAGTTTGTATTTAGTGACTGGGCGGCTAAAGGTATAAGGATAAGTAGGGAAAAACTATATGAACTATATGGCCTTAAGCCATTTTTTAACTCTGAAAACTTTAACAAGTATGTAAATAAATATTCTAAACTCTTTAGAAAAATTTGCAAAGTAGCGCCCTTTTCATTAGCAAAAAAATCAAATTGGCTGACAAATTAAAATAAATAAAGGCTTCAAAATAAAGACCTTTTGGAAAGTTATTAACACTGAAACTGGTAGAAATAAGGAACGAAACTCGGATTTTTTATTGGAGTCTGCAAATGGTCCCATAATTTCTAACATAGAAGAGAGTTAGTAGTAGTCCAAGAATTTGTGAATTTTTCCACCAACATACCTCTTAAGACAACGGTAGCTTTAAATTCCTCGCCGGAGGCCTCAATTACATTATTGAAAGAAAACGTGCCAGGCTGTCCGGTTGAATTTCAATACAAACATATAAACCCTGACAGTCATAAAGGCTTTCCGGCAAATAAAGATAAAATTAACCGAGGACCTGTGGGGAATGTCTGTTAAAGTGTGTACGTCTATAACAACAAGACAACACAATTTTGTCTTTGATAAGAGAGTATGAAATATCGATAGATTTATCGATTATTTAACCAAAAAAATATATATAGCCTGAAAAAGTTTGCTTTTGTATCCAGGAGAATGGTTGATCAATATTTTAGAAAATTCATAGTTTAATTTTTTTAATAAAAAAATTTAAACCAGTTCATTTTTGTACGTATAATTTTTATCAGCTTTTTATATCATATCAAATTAAAAAATAGTAGAAAAGGTTTAAAAGTGGACTCTTTTACATTTTTTTTCATGTTTATAAGAATTTGGTCTCACTAAACTCCAAATGTAGTTCCAAATCATATTTTCGTTGTATTGGCTCTTATAACTTTCTTATAGCTTTCGAAGTCCATGATGTCTAGATGAAAACGTTCTCTTTGTTCTTATGAATACGCCCCCATGTTGTTTTTAAAGGTATCTAAATAAGCATGTTTCATATGTACCCTTAAAGACATTCTGCAGCCCACAGTTTTAAAATCTTCTAACATGTTTTCAACTAGCTCTCGGTAACAGTCTGTGAGAGTGAGAGAATTCTTCTTCTTCAATATTTGAACTCTGAGATAAGCTTGAATGAGACAATTTTGTAGGAGGTTCAGGTGCTGGAAGTTGTGGGCTATGAGAGATTGGAGCCGAAGACTAACCAAGATCAGGATATTCAATAGGTTTTGCATTTTTCAGCAGGATTAACTACGCAAAAATAACAGTCACCGACGTGGTCTTTTGGCCATCGCCAAATTCTTGGTACTGCGAATTTTATACTCCGTTTTTCATCTCGATATCAACCTAAATTAAATAAAGATTACAATACAAAATTGTTTATTTAAAAGATACGTTTTTTTTTTACTAAACATTTCTTTACCTGCCTTCTAAACATCTTTTGCAATTACTGCAAGCAAAGCAACATGTGGAGCCCAAGGTATATCTAAATTACGAACAGGGCATTTAAAATAAGCTTCGTAGGCTTCACAAAGTTTTCACACGTATTTAAATAAAATGTTATCTCTCTTACTTTAAATAACTGTACCACATATGTAACTCAATGCATCAGCTTCATATTTACACTTTCTAGATGATATTTTAACCTCTTTGAGTCTTCTAAAAAACAGTTAATTTTTTTTTTTTCACTTAAGTAACATCAGTAGATGCTGTGCGACAGTTACGGCATCTTAATTTTTTTGTGGTATTTTTAAAAACATCATGATGACTATTGAATACTTTTTTCATTATACTAACTCAAGAAAAAATATTTATTGTCATAATCACCACAAAAGCAAACTTTTTAAGGAATATTGGTATTTTTCCTTCATAATAGACCATAGTGAATAGAAAAATCACAAAATAAACTTTAGGACAAAGACAATTTTTTTTTCTGTAGAGTTGTGTAATCGAGACCGTGGCACCATACTTGGCGTTAATTTTTAGCTAGTGTGTGGACCAAGTAGTCTTTCCAGATTTAATGAAATTCAGTAAAGTTGTACTTCTATTTAAATCCGGCGACCATAATGACACCAATAATTATGACCTGTATCCGTGTTGCCGGTTTTCAGTAAGGTCTTTGAAAAAGTTATGCTCAATCAAATGCTTATTCATTTTAACATCAATAAGATCTTACACGAACAGCAGTATGGTTTCACCAAAGGACGTTGTACAACTGACGGTGGGTTCACCTTATTAAAACACATTTGCAGCATGGGAGGAAGCCCAGGATGCTATTGAAATTTTCTGTGACCTGTCAAAGGTTTTTGATTGTGTCAATCATGAAACCTTACTATTAAAGCTAGAACATTACGGATTAGGTAAACGTGCACTAAGCTTAGTGAAATCTTATTTAAATGACAGGCAAGAGCAAGTTCAAATAAATGGTGTCAATTCACAGGGCTTAAAAAACAAAATGGGTGTACCACAAGGCTCTATATTGGGTCCTTTCCTCTTTCTGGTTTATATAAATGATCTACCGCATTTATTGAAAAAACAACCCCACATAGTATTGTTTGCTGACGATACTTCCTTAATATTTTAGATCAATAGACATTCCACACATCATAATGACGTAAACAACATTCTGCAGCAGGTCCAAAACTGGTTTACCGTCAATAATTTGGTATTGAATGGGAAAAAAACAAAGTGCATAAGATTTGCGTTACCGAATGTTAAAAGTAATGATTTGGAAATAGTATTGAACAGGAAGAAACTTGAATTCGTTGAAAACACGGTTTTCCTGGGAATCACACTCGACTCGAGGCTACAATGGGGTCCTCATTTAACATCTCTGGCAGGACGGCTTAGCTCAGCTCATAATTTTGACTCGTTCAATTCTCCAATTAAACGAGTCAAAATTTAAAACATGCATAAAACGCACGCTATGTAGGCAAGCATATTATAAATTGGAAGATTATCTACTCGATAAAAATGCTTGGCTAAATGCCGGTCCTGCTCCACAGTCACAGTCGTTTTTAGCTTCTAATTAGTCGTATTTCTTATTTTTCTTTAAATTTTAATTATATATATTGGAAGAGATGCTGCTGGCCTTTTCCTATTGTTGTTTCTGGATTATTTTTTAAAATGTTATTTGTTTATTTCAATAGAACTTATGATTTATTACCTGTTACATTTGGAAATAATAGCATTGTATAATGTAGAAGCACTTTTTTCGAATTTTGTGAATGTTAAGTACCATGGAGCATTTTTATTTGGTACATATCGTTTGACACTACGAGCATGACAGTTGAGAGATTATCATGCTCACTAAAATGTCTCGCTGAGGGTGGCACGTGTTATTGGGTCATTTGGCTCCCTTCAAAATGGTTGAGCTAAGTGGTGCTGATGCACGCGTCACGCTCGTAAACGGGCGCCGTCAGTTGAGACTGGTCATCTCTTAGCTGCCAGTGACTTATTCAATTTCTATTTTTATTGTTACCACTATTATTTAATTTTTATTGCTTATCTTCATTGTGTTCACATAATAGAAGCAAAAAAGAAATATGTAACGATGATTAATGTAAATCAATACGATTTAAAAGAGTGTCCATGGAGTTTCTTGCACGTTCTTCTCCATAGAGACCTACTCTTTGGAACGTGCAATTCAGCTTCACTTGTTTGACTGACCGACATTTTGACAATTCAAAAGTGCCTGTAACTGGTCTATTTGAAATAAACGTTTCTGATTTCTGATTTCTGAGACAGACAGACATGACGAATCTATAAGGGATCCGTTTTTTGCCATTTGGCTACAGAACCCTAAAAATACGACTAAGTGGGGCCTGGCGCCAAATTTCAAAGTTTTAATAATAGACGTATTAAAAAAAACTACTTACTTGATCTCGTTCAAACCAATTTTCGTTGGCAGTTTGTATGGTAATGTACATCATATATTTTTTTTAGTTTTATCATTCTCTTATGTTAGAAGTTAGAGGGGGGAGGACACACATTTTACTACTTTGGAAGTGTCTCTCGCGCAAATAATTCCGTTTAGAAAAAAATTATATTAGAAACCTCAATATCATTTTTGAAGACCTATCCATAGATACCCCACACGTATGGGATCGATGAAAATAAAAATTTAAAGTTTCAGTTCTAAGTATTGGGACCCCCAAAATTTATTGCTCTTTTTCTATTTTTGTGTGAAAATCTTAATGCGGTTCACAGAATACCTCTACTTTCAAACTTTCAACAGTATAGCTCTTATAGTTTCGGAAAAAAGTGACTGTGACATACGGACGGACAGACAGACAGACATGACGAATCCGGAAAAACGGAACCCTTATTTGGCCATTTGGCTACGGAATCCTTAAAATAAAAACCGGCCAAGAGCGTGTCGGGCCACGCTCAGTGTAGGGTTCCGTAGTTTCCCGTCCGTCACAATAAAGTACACTTATGAGTTTAAAAAAATGCTTGCTACGATTATACTACAAACTTAGTCCAGAAATTATTTTGTAGAACCCTTTTGTCTTTTTTGTACAAAAACTGTTATTTCCATCAAGTTCAAAATAATTTTCCTAGAAAGTCCTTATAAAGATCTACTTCTCAGATTTTTTTCATATTTTATGGGGGACACACATTGTTTTTTACTTTTGGAGCGATTATTTCCGAAATTATTGACATTATCAAAAAATTATTATAGTAAACCCCTATTCATTTTTAAATACCTATCCAACGATATATCATACGTTAGGGTTGAAATTTAAAAAAAATCACTTCCCACTTTACATATAGGGGGGCTACCCTAATAAAACATTTTTTTCCAATTTTTATTTTACCACTTTGTCGGCGTGATTGATATACATATTGGTACCAAATTTCAGCTTTCTAGTGCTAACGGTCACAGAGATTAAGCGAGGACGGACAGACAGACAGACAGACGGACAGACAGACATGGCGAAACTATAAGGGTTCCTAGTTGACTACGGAACCCTAATTATCACAGTTGACCGTGACGAAACAGGAATAAAAACACTTGTATAATAAATAACAAAACACGAGGGTGATAAACACGCCATGTAGAACCTATTAGTAGTACAATAAGGGTCAGTTTTCGAGTAAGTGTATTGAAAATAATATTGTGTTTTAGGTATGTCTATTTATAAACTCACACATTGAATTCTACACTGTACATGTTGTGTTAATTATTTAATATTTGAAACATATAACAATGAATTGTTATTAAAGCATTGAAGAACTCTTGTCCGTTGATATAAAAACCTAGGCAGAATAGATCATTCCAATATCGACTGTTGGTGAATATCAGCATGCTGGCTACTTCTGCATTAAACGTGTTTATCGAAACTTGGTTGTAGAAAAAATCATAATAGAATTGTATTGTGTCTCTTTTGCTGTTAGCCGAGTAAAACATTTTTTTTCCCTTTAAAAGATTTCATGGGCTATGGCTATATTGATCTGGGTATACACGCTACTATTATATCTCGTTTTACAAAGAATGTATGAGACTACTTTTCTTAGATGTGCAGCAACCGAACTGAATATAGAAAAAGCACAAGCGAACTCGTCACCAATCATGAACAAGGCGGAAAATGAAGTGCCAGAAGAAAATTCTGCAACCAACTTTAAGCAGTTAAACATAAAGACTTACAAAAATTCCAGTTATCAACATTGTCTTCAAATAAATACCTCGTCAACAACAGTGAAAAATGCGATACAGTTGAAGAAATTGTGTATTATTAAAAATAAATGGTACAATGAGATCCCGCAAACTTATTTTGGTCCTAATCACTTCTCAGAGACTAGAAGACATTATTTGGATGAACGTCCAATAAGTTATTATGATAAAAAACATAATGATTGTTTGCATCGCCAGAGACAACAGATAAGGCCGTACCCTGGTGACTGTTACACAAAGAAGTTTCAAATGGACTGGTTAATGTGGAGATTTTGGTGGGCTGAAGTTTATGGCGATATAATGTATGCATTTGACTTTGTTTTATATAATCGTGTCAATCCACACCGTAAACAAAACCAATTTTGGTTTCTTATCTCGTATTTAAAGGTTCTTGCAAATAATATAGACAACCCTGCTTCTATTGCTGAGTTCGAAGTTCAAATGGAAGATTTAGAAGAAAAAGTTATGTCGCAGCACACTGTGATTAAAAACAAGTTATTTGATGCGGTGAGAAGAGACGTAAAAATCTTTAAGCCGTATATTGACCCAAAATTGGAGGCAGCTAGGCTAGTTTTGGAGGAAAACTATAAGTTCGTGACAGAAAATAAAGCACCTTACAAGGGACGAGTAACTCCGTATCGTTTAGACCTCAAGGAACGCCACGGTTGAGGTGTGCGTTAAAACGCACCTCAACTTTTTTTTTAATTTATGATAATTTTAAGTGAAAGTATATTCAGTAGCGTTATTTATAACAATGTGCAATGATATATTTTTCCGAAAGTTGTTATTTTTAGAGAAAATCCAAAAAATCTAGTGGCTATTAAACTGACCACCGACCGTTCTGCAGCAGTAACTATCCCTGTATAATCACTGGCCTGTAAACTGGACACATGAAAACCGGTTAGTTTTTATGTAATAAAATGTCAGTTTTGTGTATTTCGTAATCAGTTTTTAATCAGTAACTAAAACATAACATAATTAGCTAATAATAATAAAATTATAGTATTTCTTCTTCTTAGTCTAAAAAAAAACAATATCAAAGTATTTTCTCCACTAAATTATTATTGAATTAAATGAAAAATCAAAAATAACTATTATGGTATTCACAATTCAAGAGAAAAGGATAGGTAATTCATCCGAATTAGAAATTGCAGCGATAAAAGCAGTGAGAGATGTGGAAGTGCTGTTGGGGGTGGTGGTAAAGGCTGTGGTGGAGGTGCTGGTGGAAGAATTTGCGGGTATACAGATCCGTGTAGGAGTTATGAAGAAGACGATGATGGATGGCTATAACTACGGGTACTAAAACAGAAAGTATTTGAAACCATATCATCAAAACAGTCATCAGCGTCAAAATAGAATAGAATAGAATAGAGATATATAATACAAAAACTTCAGTTTGTGGGTACAATTATGGCGGTCTTATCGCTGAAAGCGATATCTTCTAGACAACCTTAGGATGGATGAGAGCTAAAAATAATACATGGGGTAGTCTGTGGTGTACTGCTAACTATATAAAACACAATATTCAATTATAAATACATATATACATACATATTATAATAAGTTACACAATTTAATGAGTAAAAAGGGTAGAAAAAAAGAGTGAAGTAGGGTTGGTGGAAGAAATTAAAATACGTAGAATCAGACAAACTGTGTGAAAATTATAGTGAAATAATAACTATATTTACTCCAAAACACAAGTTAAAATTTTTTAAACAAACACCAACATTGCTAAAAAGTGCTCGATTTGAACTTTGGACCCATTAGTAAACACAAAGGATACTTTCATCAGCTAATCACAGCGCCTACTACGTCTCGCTTGAGATCGTAATATTTGAGCGCCTCTGTTAAACTGTATCGTAGCACAACGGTATAGGCAGCGCTTGCCGTTCTCATTGTCTCGAGTTCGAATCCAAGTCTCGAGTTTTTGAACTTTTTGTATTTTTTATGGTACTTAAAATTTTATGTGTATATGAATGAAAGTTTGAATACATCTTAATCTAATTTAAGATTGTTTATAAATATATCTATAAGTACATAATAAAAGCTGCTTAAAACCGCAGCATTGCTCTTTGCCATACAATGATGTCATTAAAACACACTCCTCCAGCATCTCCGGCAGTGATAAATAGGTCACATTCTCCTGCTTTTCATCAATCTGAGACGAACATAAGTACGTTTGGGGAACCGAATGAGGCCTGCATGGATGCAAATATAACCTCGGGTATTAAAAGAAAGTGGGATGATCCACAAAATGTTTTCAAAATGAACGAATTTAAGGACGAAATATCCAACTTAATTAAAGACCTTAGAAAAGAGCAAACATTGCATCACTCGAACACTGCGGCGTCGTTGCTAGAAATCAAGAATCAATACAGTAAACTCCAGGACTACGTTGATTTTTCTGTTGCGAAGTACGACGAGATGTTGAAAAAAATGCATGAGTTTGAAGTTGAGAGAAAGGAAAATCGGGATTATATTTGCAAACTTGAGGAAAGAATCGATCAGCTGGAAAAACACTCTAAAATAACCAGTATTGAAATAAAAAATATTCCTAAAACTGCTGATGAATCGAAACTGGATCTGGCAAACGAAGTGAGAAATATCGGTAACGTCATCGACACCACCATCGCTGAATCCGATATAAAGGATGTATATAGAATAAATTCTAAGAGTGCCATGAATAACACTATTATTGTCGATTTTACTACTGTTTTGCTCAAATCAAAAGTTCTTCAGGCAGTCAGGACCTTCAATAGAAAAAATATAAACAATAAACTCAATACAACACACCTGCGAGTCAACGGCCCCAAGGTGCCTATCTATATATCAGATAACCTGCCATCAAAAACCCGAAAAATGCACTTTCTGGCAAGAGATTTCGCAGCTCAGCATAAATACAAACACTGCTGGACGGCTTACGGTAAAGTCTACCTGCGAAAAGAAGACGGAGCGCAACGTATTGTAGTGAACTCAGAGAAAGACTTAGCCAAAATATCTCAAAGTTGACTATATAAATGACCCGTCATAGTCACAAAACCTTGCATGCCTATTATTTTTTATATTCTAAATAATTGTTTTTTGTGTTATTATTTTGTTTTAATCACAAAATTTGGAATATCTAATTTTAATTGTTACAATTTTCTTTGTCACTTGATATTAATTTTTATTGAATTTTCAAAAATACTTATTCACACACACACTTTCATAAAATTACTTTTTAACAAAAATACACACTATATACCATACACACATTTACGTTCTAGACAGGTGTTGTTTAGTGGTGGCTCTCGCATTTCTTTGGAACACTGGAGTGACTCATATGTCACCGGAAGAATAGTAAGTTTAAGAATTCTCTACTATGTGCCTTTAGTCTCAAACAGTACCATTCGATAATTCAAATAATATAAATGATATTGTTGTAATCTGTAAATATTATAATCTGGTTTTTATGTGGCAACATTAGCGCCTTGTCTTAATTATTAAAAAAAAAAGATGTTCATTGTCAATTGTCTGTCATGGCGGCTCTGCCCTTTTTTTTCCTTTGAAAAATGTGAAATGTGTTCTGTGTGTAAAACGGAAATAAACGTACTAAAACAATATCTGGCCATTCAATAATATCCACCACCCTCCAACATGGTAGCAGAGCGTGGTTGGGTGGCTAAATAATCATAATCTAGTGAAATAAAAAATATCGGCCGGCAAACAAAAGAAAGTTTTAGTTCGCGCCTCGTGTAAAAATTAAGAAAAAACGCTAAGATCACCCATCGGTATATAAGTTTAACGAAAATGGCTAAACAAGCTAAAATAGAAGACATAATGATACCTATTTTTGATGGAACAAATTATTCAAGCTGGAAATTAAGGTTACTAACCCTATTAGAATACAAAGAATGTAACGAGCCCGCCATTTGCATGATGCCTGCCAAGTTCAAAGATCAGAAAGAGTTATGGAAGAAAATGGATTTGAAAGCACGGACTATTATCATGAGTACAATTTCCGATAGACAATTGGAGTACATCAGCGAATGTACAACAGCACATGACATGATGAAAAAGTTTGACATGATGTATCTAACACAGTCGACTGCAATGCAAATAATATGTAGAGGAAAAATTGAAGAAATCAAATTGAACAATTATACTACAGTAGAAGATTTCTTTGTTGACTTCGAAAAAACAGTAAATGATTTCAAAACGGCTGGTGGAAATATGAATCAAACCGAGAAGATGAGATACTTGCTCAGAGCTTTACCTCCAAGTTACAGTTATATTGGAGATTTTATAGATGTCATTCCAGAAGAACAAAGAACCGTAGATTATGTGAAGTCTAAAATAAAAGAGAAAAACATGACTAGTAGTGACCCGGACAAGAAAAACAATATGAGTACATTTTCAACAAAAACTAAAGCACAATGTTTTATCTGTGGAAAGACTGGCCATCTCAAAAAGGACTGTTGGTATGGTCAGAAAACAATCAAGAAAGAAATTCAAGAACTCAACGCCCGCAAGGACAACAAAGAGGTTATAACAGAGGTGGATTTCATCGAGGTCGTGGCCGAGGCAGAGGTCGAGATCAACCCAGAAGTGAGTCGTCAAGCACTCGGCAAGATGGTTCTGCGGCAGAAACATGGACTGCTCAAGTATGTAATTCAGAAATAAATCAGGTAACGGGACGTAGTGAAGGGGAATATCATAATAATAGTGAAATTCATTGGTTGTTAGATAGTGGGTGTACAGATCATATTGTAAAGAATGATACATATTTTTATAATTACATAGATTTAAAAATTCCCATTGATGTGAAACTTCCAGATGGTAAAGTGTTAAAAGCAACCAAAGTAGGCACAATTAAAATCTGTTTTAAAAATTACTATAATGAAAAACACATTGATTTAAAAAATGTTTATTTTGTAAAAGGCATTAAGCAAAACTTGTTAAGCGTTTCAAAAATAACTAAAAATAGCACAATAGTAGTAAGAAATGAAAATGCAAAAATCTATAATCAGTCAAGAGAATTAATAGTTGTTGCTAACAAAATAGACAATTTATATTGGTTAAAAAGTTTTATTTCAAAAACTGATAACGGTAAAATGTATGTAAATTCCATAAAATTAACCAATAAAGAAAAATGGCATAGGGCACTTGGCCATGTCAATTTTCAATACTTAAACAAGTTAATAAATAATAAATTATTAGATGGTTTGCCAGACAAGATTGAAAGTACAGAAATGAAATGTTCAAATTGTATCGAAAGCAAAATGGCTAATGTACCTTTTGAGAATAAAAGAACAGTAGACTACTGAAATTTTAGAATTGATCCATACTGATCTAAATGGTCCACATAGCACAACTGGTTATGGTGGAGAAAAATATTTTTTGACATTTATCGATGACTATAGCAAATGTACTAGAATTTTTTGTATTAAGAGCAAAGCAGAAACTGCAAATTGTTTTATAGAGTTTGTTAACTTAGTAGAAAATAAATTTAATAAAAGAGTTAAGAAATTACAGTGCGATAATGGCAAAGAATATTTAAATCGTGATATTTATAATTTCATTAGACAAAAGGGAATAGAGTTGTTACCGTGTCCACCCTATGTGCATGAATTAAATGGAGTAGCGGAGAGATATAATAGGTCTGCTATGGACATAGGCAGATGCTTAATTAGAGAAGCTAAGATTCATAGAAGATATTGGCCGGAAGTTATAAAAACAGCAGCTTATCTAAAAAACCGAACCATTGCTAATACAGTAGAAAATAAAACTCCTTATGAAATATTTTTCGGTATTAAACCCAATGTGGAGCATTTAAAGATTTATGGAAGTAGAGTTTTTGTTAGGGTTCCTGAAGTTTTAAGAAAAAGTAAATGGGATGATAAAGCCCGACTAGGAGTGCTAGTAGGTTATAATGAAAATGGTTATAGAGTTTTATTAAATAATAGAATAATTAATGCTAGACATGTAAAAGTAATCGAGGAAAACATGCAATTAATTTGTTTAGAAAAATTTGATGATGAAAAGGATAGGGATTTGGAAAATGAAACTTTAAATGTAAAAGATGAAATAGTTACAACAGATATTGAAGAAGATTATGTAGATGCAAATGAAACTACCTCTAATAATAATGTAGAAGATATGGTTAGTGATGATGTTGTGGATAGCTTAAGTAATAAAAAGGATGAGTCTATAATAGAAGAAAGGTCTAAAAGAAAGAGAATTCCAGTTTCCAGATATGGTAATTCAGTATCACATTTTATATATGTAAATTATATTGATGCAAATGTACCAAATACATTTGAGGAGGCGATGAACTCCCATGATTGCAAGGAATGGCAAGTAGCGATGGACTCTGAAATAAATAGCTTAAATAAAAACAAAACATGGCAAATTGTTGAACGTCCAAAAGATAAAAAGGTTATTGATGTCAAATGGGTCTTTAAAAGGAAAAGTAATGATGTTTATAAAGCTAGATTAGTTGTACGAGGGTTTCAGCAAAAAGATTATCTTGAAAATGTTTATTCACCAGTAGGAAAAATGCAAACATTGAAAATTTTATTATCATATAGTTGCAAAAATAATTTATTTATAGAACAAATGGATGTTGAGACTGCATTTTTAAATGGCCATGTAAAGTCAGAAGTATATATAGAACAACCAAAAGGTTATGAAACAGGAGATAATAAAGTTTACAAGTTGCAAAGAGCACTCTATGGTCTCAGAGAGAGCCCTAGAGTATGGTATGATTGTTTCAGCAAATTTATTGAAAAATTGAATTTTTTTAGGAGTAACTATGATTATTGTTTATATGTAAACAGTACAAACAAAGATCCAATATATATATTAATATTTGTTGATGATTTATTAATTTGTTGCAAAGATATAGATCAAATTAAAAAAGGTTAAAACTAGTTTAATGGGTAAATTTGCTATGAAGGACCTGGGAAAAATTAAAAATTATATTGGCATAGATATAGAATATAATGATGTTAGGAATAAAATGACCTTAAGTCAAACAAAATATATTGAGTCTTTGGTTGTAAAATATAATTTGGAAAATTGTAAGCTATATGATACTCCGATGGAAACAAATTTAAAATTAGAACAAGCTAAAGAAGTTGATAATAAGTTAAAGTATAGAAACTTAATTGGTGAATTATTGTATATTAGTACAGGCACTAGGGCAGATATAGCATATAGTGTCAATTACTTAAGTCGATTTCAAAGTTGTTATGACCAGACACATTACAAATATGCAATGAGAATCTTGAAGTATTTGTATAAGACTAAGGATTTAAAGTTAACATACTATGATAATGTAAACTCTGAAATATTAGACTGTATGGTAGATTCTGACTATGCAGGAGATAATGTAGACAGGAAGTCTACAACAGGTTTTGTAATTAGATTATTTGGAAACTTAATTTTTTGGAAAACTCACAAACAAAGTACAGTAACTAAGTGTTCAACTTTTGCAGAATATATTGCTATGTCAGAAGCAGTGACCGAAGTACTTTTTATCAAAAACTTGTTAAGAGAATCATTCAATGTTAAATTTGATAAACTTATAAAACTATATGAAGATAATTCAGGTGCAATTTTGATTGCTAAGTATGGTAATTTTACTAAAAATTCTAAGCATATTGAAGTTCAATACCATTATATAAATGAAGATTATGAAAAGGGTATAATAGATATTGTCAAAATTGATACAAAGTTTAATTTAGCAGACATATTAACGAAGAGTTTAGATAAGAACAAATTTTTGAAAAATAGGTTTGAGTTAAATTTAATTTAGTTATGTCTTATTATCAATACTGTTTAAGTTAAATAAAAATAAAACCTAGATTATAAATTTAAGGAGGCGTGTTGTAATCTGTAAATATTATAATCTGGTTTTTATGTGGCAACATTAGCGCCTTGTCTTAATTATTAAAAAAAAAAAGATGTTCATTGTCAATTGTCTGTCATGGCGGCTCTGCCCTTTTTTTTCCTTTGAAAAATGTGAAATGTGTTCTGTGTGTAAAACGGAAATAAACGTACTAAAACAATATCTGGCCATTCAATAATATCCACCACCCTCCAACAGATATGTTAGAAAATTTGGATAGCATTACTTTCTCAAACGCGACAACATGCAACTCTGAACAGTGTTCCAAGCTGTTACCCGCTCACACTTGTTTAACTTTTTTATCGCAAAACATACGCAGTTTAAAGGCAAATTATTCGGAGCTTTTAACTCTATTACAAAGAATTGCGGTGCCTAGTGATATTATTGTTCTCTCAGAATGTTGGCTGTCCCGTAACCCCGTTATTCCTATTCTGGATGGATATACATTCCATAAGTCATCAAAAACTTTCAATCAGAATGACGGAGTGGTCGTATATGTCAATAATTCATTAGCAAATGTGATTGTTAAAGAACCGATCGTGTCCGAAGCAAACTGTCTCATAGTCATGATTGGATCTGATGTAGCCATAATTGCTGTCTACAGGCCTTATGCATTTAAAGATCTCTCAAAATTCATTCAATCTTTGGACAGTGTTTTAAATGAAGTAAAATCATTTAGAAACATTGTAATTATGGGAGACATAAATATTGATATTACACACAATAATAAAGATTCGTACTCGCTCGACTATTTGGACATCCTATCTCACCATGGACTTATTCCTGGTCACACGTTGCCTACTCACGGATCTACTTGTCTCGACCATGCCAATATAAAAACAACTTTCTCTAGCACAGTCTTAGTGCTAGAATCTACTGTCACAGATCACTTTGCAGTTATGCTTTCTTTGTCACTCAATGGGATCAAGACCCCAAACTCTAACCAAAGTATGAAAATAAACGAAGTTGAGCTCGCTAATGACCTTTGCAACATTAGTTTCGATTCGGTCTATTCAACAAGGGACCCTAATTTGGCTACTGATTATCTAATCGAACCAATTCGCCTGGCTCTATCTAAGAACACTAAAACTATCTCTATCTCACGTAGACGCAGGCCGATTAAGCCATGGATAACTCAAGGATTACTGAAATGTATGCGCCACAGAGACAACCTATATAAGAAGTTAAAAAAAGATCCATCAAACGAAATCCTCGTGGTGTCTTACAAAAGGTATCGTAGTTTCTGTACAAATCTTCTACGCAAAGCAAAAAGAGACTATGAGAGACTGGAATTTGAAAAAGCAGGTAGAAATTCTAAACAGCTTTGGCGAGTAATTAAGAATGTCACAAACATAGGTCAACTAAAGTCTTCAGCTCATGATCTCTTACCGGATAGTAATGATAAGCAAAGCACTTTAAATAAAATAAATGACTATTTTGCAAATGTAGGGAAACGCCTAGCTGATAAAATACATAGAGACACACAGTCTTTCTTGCTACCCAGCCCCCAGAAGGAATCGTTTGTCCTTCTTAACACAAATGAGCTGGAAGTGGAACGCTTAATCGTTTCACTCAAGAATGATTGTGCGGTCGGTTGGGATGGTATTTCTTCTAGTTTTTTAAAAAGACATAAAAATGTTACTGTACCTCCACTGACATATGTGTGTAACCTGTGCCTTGATACTGGTGTCTTCCCAGACTTGTTTAAAAAGGCACTTCTTCACCCTGTTTTTAAGTCTGGAGATCGTGACCGTGTCGAAAACTATAGACCAATATCTGTATTACCTGCAATGTCCAAGATACTGGAAAGAATAATAAATTCAAGGCTGGTTGCGTTTTTAGAGGCACGTAAACTATTGTCGGACAACCAATTTGGCTTTCGAAAGAATTTGTCAACTGCCGATGCCGTTCATAAGCTGGTTAATCACATAGTTCAAAAACTGGACAAAGGTAAGAAATGCGTCGCGTTGTTCTTGGATCTCGCAAAGGCATTCGACACGGTCTCGATTCCCATATTAATATCAAAGCTCGAATGTCTGGGTATACGAGGTACTCAACTTTCGCTGTTTCAGAGCTATCTTACAAGTAGAAAACAATGTGTAAAAATTGGAACCTGTTTCAGCTCCGAGTCAAACATTTCTTTTGGTGTGCCACAGGGCAGTATTCTCGGTCCCAGTCTTTTTTTAATCTACATGAATGACCTGTGTAGCCTCAGTTTAGAAAATGGTTCTATATTTTCGTATGCGGACGATACAGCACTAGTGTTTGCATCGGATAGTTGGGAGAACACATATCGTCATGCACAGAAGGGTTTTAACATGGTCAGTGAATGGCTTAGTAGCAACTTGCTCACACTGAATATCGCGAAAACGAAGTTGTTGGATTTTTCTATTCGTGTTCCAGCAGCAAGTTCATTGTATGTTGCTGCCCCATCGAAGCAATCAAATAGTGATAACGATGGAGATGGCACTCATGCAGGGACTAATTTAAACCACAACATCCGCAAGGTTGAACGAGTCCCATCGGTCAAGTTTCTTGGGATTATAATTGACTCCAACCTTACTTTTAAGGAGCACATAATTCACCTTGCGAATAGAGTGCGCAAGTTAATTTATATTTTTAAGCAACTGCGCCAGTCGGCGGACGCTACGATAGTGAAAATGACTTATCAAGCTTTATGTCAATCGGTTCTGGTCTATTGTATATCTTCCTGGGGTGGAGCAGCGAAATCTCACTGCATTCTTATAGAACGCGCACAGAGAGCCTTCCTCAAGGTGTGCTGTTTCAAGCCAAGACTTTATCCCACAATTAAGCTCTATGAATATTGTCAAGTTCTAACGGTTAGGCAACTATTCGTATTGGCCACTGTTATCAAACAGCACTCTATTACCAACTACTCGCAGGATACCAATCGTCGTAACCATTTAGTAGCTAAAGCTGTTCCCCTTAAAACATATTTTAGTCATAGATTCTTTATTTTCCTTGGCCCTCATCTTTACAATAAATTACACCGAATTATAAACTTTCCTTACACTCATTAAACAAACATAACTTTAAACTCACGTTACAAACCTGGCTTCAAAGACAAACTTATGCTGCCACTGAGGCCCTCTTAGACGTATTAGTCTAATCATCCAAATAGGACACCTTTTCTATCACACATATACACACCAGAACAATATCAAAAATAATTACAATGACATTAAATCCACCTCATACATAACAACACATACATACCACACATACACATTTTTTATTGTGATTTTTTTATTAATTTTTTTCTCCTACTGTGTCTAGTCGGTTATTAAACTCACTAAATCTTTATAATTTGTTATTACTTGCTGTACTTATATGTAAGCTACTGAATGTAAATTGGAACAGGTTGGGACCTGGTGACCTGTACTACAGGTGTTACTACCTACCACAGGCACCAGCGATCCACAACCAAAAATTGTTAGCAATGGTTCTAGTGTAAGATTGTCTGTATTTTGGCTTGTGGTGAGAAATAAACGTTATATTATAGTATAGTATTAGAGAGAAAGTAAATGGCTTTTAACTAGATTTTTAAAAGAAACTAGTGACTGGGCTTGCCTAATTGGTAATGGCAACGCATTCCACAAACGCACCGCTTGGATCGCAAACGACTTATCACAGAATTTTGTAGAATGCGAAGGCAAGGGTCAAATTCTCCGATGATCTCAAGTGTCTAGAATGTGTGTCATGAATGAACTTAAAACGTTCTTTGAGATAAGAGGGGGTTATAGGGATAAACAGGACACTGTAAAGCAACGATAAAATATGAGTATTCCGACGAAGGCGGATTGGCAGCCACTTGAGCTTAACACGAAATTCAGAAATATGATCATATTTGCGCAATCCAAATATGAATCTAATACAAAAATTTTGAAGCCGCTCAAGCTTATTTAGCTGCACTTCGGTTAGATCAAGATAACTGACATCGGCATAATCAAGGATTGGGAGAAGGAGGGTTCGGGCGAGCGCCGTTTTGGTAGCAGTTGGAAAAAAATTGCGCAGCCTTCGTAAAGACCCCGAAGACACAAACAACTTGCGGCTAACTTCCTGCACCTGAGGACCCCACGAAAAGTCTTTATCGATGATAAAACCAAGGTCCTTCACTGAGTCGCTGTACGAAATCGTTGAGCCATCAAAAACAATTGGTGGGAGCCGCGTCCAGTCTATTTTTGACCGCAACCTAGGGCTGCCGGATTGACCTTCAGACCATGGGCCACACTCCACTCAGATATACGAGCTAAATCTTTGTTGACCATGTTAACTGCCTCGGATAGTTCATGTGACGGAACTTGCGAATATATTTGGAGATCGTCAGCGTAAAGGTGGTAGGATGAGAGAAGTTAATCAGAAATACAAAAATGCATAAGATTTTCCTTACCGAATGTCAAAAGTAGTGACTGTGACATTGTATTGAATAATGAAAAACTAAAATTTGTTGATAAAACGATTTTCCTGGGGATAACGCTTGATTCAAGGCTACAATGGGGTCCTCATTTAACATCTCTTGTAGGGCGGCTTAGCTCAGCTGCATATGCTGTTAGAAAAATCCGCCAATTTACGGATGTTGATACCGCTAGACTAGTCTATTTTAGTTATTTTCATAGTGTCATGTCGTACGGTATCTTACTATGGGGACGGGCTGCTGACATCGAGTCAATCTTTATATTACAGAAAAGAGCCATCAGAGCGATTTACAATCTCCACCGGTGCGATTCTTTAAGGGAAATGTTTAAAGATATTAACATAATGACAGTACCTTGTCAATATATCTATGAAAACATAATGTATGTTAGAAAAAATCTTCATCTTTTTAGCAAAAGAGGCGATAGACATAATTATGTTACAAGAAATAGGGATCAATTAGTTCAACCAAGTTTCAGACTGGCTAAAGTGGCCTCTTCTTTCATGGGGTACTGTTTGAAATGTTATAATAAAATACCTCCCCAAATATTATAACTCAATAAAACGAAATTTAAATCTTGTATTAAACGCACACGATGCAGGCAAGCATATTATAAGTTGGAGGATTATATTCAAGATAAAAATGCTTGGCTTAATGCTGGTCCAGCTCCACTACCACTAGGGCGTACTAATTAGTTGATTAGTTGAAAACTAATATTATTATTTTTTAATTTGAAAGACACAATTGCATTGTATAATGTAGAAGCACTTTTTCAAAGTTTGTGAATGTGAAGCACCATGGAGCATTTTCATTAGGTTACAACTTGTTTGAAATTACGAGCATGGCAGTTGAGAGTTTGTCATGCTCACTCAAATGTCTCGCTGTTGGTGGCACGTGTTATTGGGTCGTTCAGTTCCCTTCAAAATGGTTGAGCTGAGTGGGGCTGATGCATGCGTCATGCTCGTGAACGGGTGCCGTCAGATGGGACTGGTCATCCCTTAGCTGCCAGTGGCTTAATTCAGTTTCTATCTTTTAATTATTTTACATTTTTATTTCACTATCGACATTGTGCTCACATGATAGAAGCAACAAGTAATATGTAACCAAGCATTATATGTAACACATAATATGATTTAAAAGAGTGTCCATGGAGTTTCTTGCACGTTCTTCTCCATAGAGACCTACTCTTTGGAACGTGCAATTTAGCTTCACTTTTCTTGGACTGACCGACATTTGACTATTCAAAAGTGCCTGTAAATGGTCTATTTGAAATAAATGCTTTGATTTTGATTTTGATTTAGAGTTTATAAATATAGCGAAAAGAAGAGGAGAGAGAACGCCCCCCTGCGGTACGCCAGCAGAGGTATTGCACCACGATAAAGACGAACCTTCAATGCAAGTACGTTGCCGACGGCTACCCAGGTAACTACGAAACCAATCAATTGCCGTTGGAGATATGTTAAGAGAGCTTAATATGCCAAGTAAGATGTCAAAATCGACGGTATTAAAGGCATTGCTGAAGTTCAACAAGGCAAGGACTGTCAGATTTCCGTTTTCCATACCAAGTCTAATGTCGTCAGTAATACTAACGAGAGCTGTAGTAGTGCTATGTCCTGGACGAAACCCGGATTGGAAAGTATTAAGGAGGCGGTTTTTGCAAAGGAAAGTACTCAGTTGGCTATGAATAAGACGCTCTAAGACTTTGGAGAGAAACGGTAGTATGGAGATAGGACGGAATTCAGAAGGGGAAACAGGATTACACTTTTTCGGAAGAGGGGTAATTTGTGCTTCTTTCCAAGAAGACGGAAAAATACCACAGGATATGGAATAATTAAGGATATGGGTGATGACAAGCAGAATTTCGTCAAGTACAGGGAGTATCATCTTGCGACTGATACTGTCAGTACCAACAGCATTAGAGGTGATAGATTCTATACTCTTCTTAACATCACAATCCGAAAATTGATTAAAGACAAATGGTGAATATTCGGGAGCAAGAAGAGATGAAAGATCATTTAAGGTTTTTGCTTTGACAGTACTATTGAAGTTGGAAGAAGTGGAAAAGTGTTGATTGAGTAATTCAAGATCTATATCCTTAGGAATAGAATCTTGGCGCGACTTCCCGACTCCCATAGATCTGAGAAATTTCCAGACTTTAGCTGGGTCACCGTTTTCAACGGGCTTATGAATGTGGCGGCGTTGAGCATCCCTACACACCAAATTGCTGCGATTGCGGATTGCAACATATTTTTCTAAATTTATAACATTTGGTTTGCTTCTGTACCCAGATTTCGCCGCTGCTTTCCGCTTTAACATATCCTTTATGTCGTCTGTTAGCCAAGGAGCTGGCAGGTGCTTAATTTTCACAGGCCGAACAGGTGCATGGGCATCATACAGTTGGAGAAGTTTGGAATTGAGTAAATTAACTTTTAAGTCCATCGACTCAACGACAATAAGATCCGACCAGTCAATACTGCTCGCATCCTCACGGATATTCTCAAGGTTCATACTACCAAAACTTCGCTGGTGGAGGATCTTATGTTTCGCCTTAGGAGGGTGAATTTTATAGGAAAGAAAGATAAGGTCATGATAAGAAAACGCGTCAGCGGTACATTGTCCATGCTTAGCGACATGTTGAGTAGAAGAAACAAGTATGATATTTAGTAACGAAGGAGTACAGTTAGGAAAGTGGTGAGTGGCAGTCAGGGGAAGAAGAGACAAATTACAGGAATGTGAGATGGATTGGAGTGAAGAAGACCGCGAATCGCGTTTGAAAAGGCAAGTGTTAAAATCCCCCATTATAATAGTGTGACTGTAAGAAGGAATAAGGTTCACCAGGAGACTTTCAAAAGAAGAAAAATAGTCTATACGTAAAGAGGGACAGTATTAGACACCAAGGAGTATCTTTTAATGGTTAAGGTTAACCTCTAAGAAGAGATACTCACCAGCATTCGGCGGTGGTGGCTGTGATGACATATTAATAACTTTGAAAGGAATGTTAGTTCGGAGATATATACCACCGCAGCCTGTGCGATCATTTCTAATTAGTTGGTATCCGGGTAAAGAGTAGGAAGTGGACGGGGGGCACGGCTTCAGCCATGACTCAGAGACAAGGTTTGCCAGCATGTCATGGTGATGGGCCGAAATACTTTGGGCATTAATATGGACTACATTAAGATTCTTTGGAACATCGGAAAACTTGGACTCGAGCGTGTCAGCCAGCGACGGGATACTGGTGAAGCTGTCATTGTCACTGCAAGCTGTTAAAAAACTATCATTATCTGACATTGTGTAACTTAAAAATAAATAAATAAAAACAAATATATCAAACTCTAAAAAATAATTAAATTGATTGTAATAATCCATCCGCCAGTTGTGTGACAACAATATATGATATATATGAAAACAAATAAAAATAAAAAAAGACGTGTGGCACTCGGGCACTGCCGCGGTAAATCTATTGCATAGCATTTTTATCAACTTATGCAATTATAATTATTTATTTATTTTATTTATGGAGTATTTTTTTTCCTTTTGAAGTTACACTTTCACACATTGAATTGAATTTTGATTGATTGTTCACTCATTTGTTTTCTTATCGGTCACTACGCTAAAAAAACAAATGAGTGGGGTAGGTTATTTTCGTAACGGAATTTCTGGATTCGATCTCCACGCTCAAGGCCCGCGATAGAAGCTATGCAATAGCTTAAAAGTGCATCGCTCAGATATCAAAGATAAATTGGCACACCAAAGAAATAACAATTTACAAAACATGTTTACAAATAAATTAAAAAAAGTAGACGAAACGAAGTATACAATGCAGCATGTATAATCTATGTCACCATAGACAAAACATGCCTGGAATACCAACTATCCTCGAACAAGAAATGGAACGCAACTATTGACTTGACATTTCATTACTGTCAAGTGTCAAAATAGAGTGATGCAGAATATTACAAACAAAATCCAACAAAATAAACTAAATTATGTCAGAATTAATAAAAGTTAGAAGGGTAGGATTAAAATAAATCAAATAGTGTAATGTAACGACAAAAGAACAAAGATTAGCGAAATAAAATACCCGAACAGTGCAGGTCGTGAAGATGTGTCACTTTTTGGAAGTGTAAACCGCAACACGCCTCTTTAGAGCGACAACCATCGGCGTCCAGCTTAGGCTCGCCGATAGAACTGAGCTCAGCATGGGTGACGACACGATGCTTACTCCCATCAGGCCCCAAAATGTGAATTTGGCCTTGCTTTGTCCAGCAGTTGGTGACGCCAAACTTTTCACGAGCAGCCATGAATACCTTATGCCGCGACCGTGTAAGGAACTCAGATAAGGTTACACCGGAGCCCTTCAATTTAGTTTTTGCATGCCAAATCTTGTCCCGTGTATCCACATCAAGTAACTTCACTAGAATGGGCCTAGGCCTGCCACTGCTGGCCTGTTTGCCCATTCTATGGCACCTTCGCATAGCAGCCACGGAAAACGCCTCCAGCTTCAGTTTGTTACGCATCACCTCAGAAACCACTAGCGATGTGTCCTCTTTGCTCACCTCAGTAACACCGTGGATAAGCAGCATCTTCCTTCGGCTTCTCATTTCAAGTGCATCAACATCATGTTATTAATTATACCTATAATTATATATGTTTATTGATTATTAAATTTATAATCGTATCTATGAACTTTTCAAATTAAATGTAGTTGTATTGACTTCATGTGATTGGTCGAGGCTTTGACAGTTCTCGACCAATCACAAGCAAGTAAAATGGCGGGAAGTGTGCAAAGATATGTGCGCGGGAATCTTTGGATGTGCGGCGTCGGGACATCAGTGCCAGATTTGAATTTTGATACTACATTGTAACTGTTCGTAACTTTTGTAATAAAAGTGGTATTCAAGGTCTATAAACGAGTGTTTTATATATTCCAAGTCCTTACTTCTGAGTATTGAACCAGTACGGTTCACAATCACTAGCAAGCGCCTCCATCTGACGTTGAAGACAGCTGAGTGCCTGGAGTATGAAAGTCTTGAATGATGCGTACTCTGTTGCTACGTCGACCGGGCTGCAGACTGCAGCGTTGAGAGACTTGGACAGTTCAGCCTCAAATTTTGACATTCTGTCGTGAAATTGAGTCATCAACTCAGACATTGACCCCTTCAGTGAATTCATAATTTTAGTTCTTGTGAAATTATCGCGTAAGTTAAGGAAACGTTAAGGAAAAAACACAGAACTGGCAGATAGCAATAGTTAAAGGTAATTAATCATATAAAGTTTGTGATATACTGTTATATAAATTAAAATAATTAAATTTCTAGAGAGCGATTTTTTCCGTGCGTACTATTGTATTAAAAAATAAGAACTCAGGTTTGTGGCGAAATATAACGTTTATGTAAAATTATTAACCAAACTAGGACATCTTGTAACAAAGGAATAAACGGTCAGTGTTACCAATCTTAAAACTTAAAAATAAAATAATGTAAGAAGGTGAGATTACATTGGTATTTTAACACGTACTATTACAACTACCCGCGCCGAAAACCACCACTGCAGAATCACCATCAATATCAGAGTGAATAGTCTGGTCATCAGTAATGGCCAAAATTTTTATTTCCAGATCCTGGGTACTAAAGTTCTTTCTAAAACAACAGAAAAACGGGAATGAAAATACAATAACTTAGGATTATTGTAAGTACTTACGAATCGACATAATTGGGTATTAAAAAAAAAAAAACCTAAACAATAACGATAATACGTTATAACTACCGAACCCGTATATTTGTGCTAATTGCATTATTTTATCCTAAAAATAGACTATATACGTCGTATAAAATGATGTAGTTGATATGTGTCTATGACACACAACATCCGGCGTCACGTTCCAGTCCCGCGACACCTCCTCCCGCCGTCCGCAGAGCCGTGTGGAGCCGTCCAATGAGAGCGGGTCAGCGCGCGCCGGTGGCGGCCGCGCCGCCGCGCGACGACAGAGACACCAGAACGGATTCTGACTCCACGTTACGCGTTCGCTCGCTTCGAGAATTATTGTCGGGGTGCACCTTCCCATGTACCGTTTTTATAATCAAGTAATACGGTCCACTTAGTCGTTAATACCAGCTTTTTATTTATATGGCCCTTACATGGTCCTTCGAGCCGGATTAGTGCACCTTAAAATCAAGAAATCGCGCGTCTCGTCTCGGTCGCCGCCGCCATTACAGAATAAAGAACACAGAACTCAGACCCAGCAGCGTGCAACCAAGTTCAACGTGATCATCGCAGCAAACGACTTTCGCCGCCGCCATTGCAGAATACAGAACTCAGACCCAGCAGCGTGCAACCGACTACAACGCGATCGTCGCAGAACAGACTTCATCCTCGGCACAGCCACGTACAACATAATCATCATAGCCCCGCTGTTCGACACAGCACAGCCTCAGAATCAGTCAGATAATAACAGACCAATTAATTTTTTTTCACTTTTACGCCCCAATTTTTGAAATTGCATCAGCACTTTAGTCTTATTCACAGACATTCACACTTACTTAGTGTGCGAGAATTATGGGTATTCTGGTGAAAATCAATGACTGGATGTTCAATGCAAATTAGTTTTTAATTATTTTCGGTGTGAACAATATATTTTACAAAAAACAAGTGAAGACAAGTGACAAATAGAAATGTCATATTTTTTCTTTAATTTAAGAATCTTGCAAGAAGGTTTTATCTCCAACATTTCCCCGGGTGTTGAAACCAATGGTTTCAACCAGATTCTGAAGACACAGGCAAGGGGCAGATTCGGTTGAATGCCCGTCGAACGACTCCAGTAGACGTCCGAATATCAGCTACACGGGCAATACCATCCGTTCCTGGGTGAACAGCCACGATCCGTCCAAGTCTCCACTTCAACGGAGGAAGATCATCTTCCTTGATCACCACCAAGGAGTTCAGCATCAAGCCATCCTTGCAGGAACGCCATTTGGAGCGTTGTTGCAATTCTGCAACATACTCCTTGCTCCATCTGCTCCAGAAATGCTGGCGAAGCTGCTCGATCCTCTGGTAACGAGACAGATAATTGGCAGAGCTATCCTGGTAATCAGGTTGCGGCAAAGAAGTAAGTGGCCGTCCCACAAGAAAATGTTCTGGCGTGAGCGGAGTATAATCTGCAGGATCTGAAGACAACGGCGTCAATGGACGAGAGTTCAAGATGGCTTCAATCTTGGTTAGTGTGGTGTACAGCTCTTCAAAAGTCAAGTTACAATTTCCCAACACTCTCTGAAGGTGATACTTTGCTGACTTGACACCCGCCTCCCAGAGTCCACCGAAATGTGGGGTGTAGGCGGGAATAAAATGGAACCTTATTCCGTCGTTTGCTGCACTTTCACCCAAGGACAAACTATTTAATTTTAAAAATTTGGAAAGGTTTATATATATCATTGTATGCACCGACAAATGAGGTACCGTTATCGGAAAAAATATCAGCAGGTTTACCTCTCCGAGAAATAAACCAATACAAAGCCAGTAAATAACTATTGCTAGTTCTTTGATTATATACTAGTCTAGATAGAGCAATGCAAACAAAATGATGCTCTAAAACTGTCTCCAATTGCGAGATATGTGTGAGTACCGCTCGCGTATTTATTGTCGTCATTCTGTCAATGTGTGCGTGTTTAGGGATGCCTGCTCCAAATGATGAACTTTCCTTTTCTTCGTTATTTATTATGACGAAAGTTTAACAAAATAGGTTGAATGAAATAATTATTTTGTAAATTAAAGAAAGAAAAAAAAATTACATTTATTTAGCACAGATTTTAAGACACAATTCTCCGGTTACACGTAAGTCTTAGAATTATAAAATATAAACAAAATTCTACTGGGCTATATTTTGACCCATGGTTTAAATGGTACGCTATGTTTAAGGCTTATAGTCCCTTGAACCATCTGGCCGAAATTAAATGGACGCAACTCTCGCACCCGCCTAGGCGGCAGTACGCATGTCTGTGCATTTATTTGCGGCCAGCAGCGCACGGAAAGCGCGCGGCTGACCTTTAAATCCAATTTCTTTGCGAAATATTGATTGATTTACATAATATATGCTATGTTCACTTTGAAAAATATTTAACCACTAATTTTTATGTGTAAAAATGTTTCTAAAGATCCAAGCCGTTTCGAAGGAGTAGGGAAAAGTTGCGAAAAGTTGCGAAATTGCTAAATATTATTTTTCGACAAAAGTATTTTGAATTTTGATTTTTTCGTGCTATTAGCACGAAAAAATCAAAATTGTTGTTGATAATGTTGTTCATAAATCTATAATAAACATATTTTTTTTTTCAAACCTATTAACTTGGCTGTTACCAAGGAGTACGCTTCAGAAAGTCACTGTTTTATGGCAATGTTCGGACGTTTGGGCCATAACAAAATGTTCATATTTTATTAAGAATGCTGGCGTAAATTTAGGATTATAATTATCCTTTGATGGTCATCCAACAAATTTATCGTGTATGGAAATATTATGGTGCAAGTTTAAAAAAACCAGAGCATTTAAAAACTACATTCAAATATCCATCTGCTGATCATGAGGTGGCTGTGTTCTTAGATCCAAGCCACTTGGTTAAATTAGTGCGTAATTACTTTGAAAATAATAAAAAAAAAAACGTTGCTTGATAAAGATGAAAACCAAATCAATTGGGAATACATAGTAAAACTTAAAAAATTACAGGAAAAAACAGAGTTATGTATATATCGCGAATAAGTTAACCAGAAAACATTTAAATGTTAAAAATTCCATCATGAATGTAAAATTAGCTGTTTCGCTTCTCAGCAGAAGTGTTGCTATTGCCCTAAAATTCTGTCGAGAAAATCTAAAACTGCCGATTTTCAGAATAGTGCAGCTGCTGAAGATTTTATTATACTGTTTAATAAATATCTTTGATATTTTTAACACGAGAAGACTGACCCAACACGGTTTTAAAGCAGGCAAAAAAAAACATTTTGAAACTAAATATAAAAATTATCCGTAAAAGAACGTACCAGTAGTGTCAAGAACCTAAAGTTAAGAAATTAAAAGTTATAAGCCCGTGCTGGAAACGCAGGCCAATTTAGCATATTTATCAGTATTGAAAGTTTAATCCATATTTTTTAAACAATCGTTATTGCAAAAGGTGAAATGAATTACATTTTAACATATAGGTTCAGTCAAGATCACATTAAACTTTTTTTTGGCACTGTTCGTATGCGTGGTGGTCATGACAACCCAAATGCTCGCCAGTTCAAGGGTATTTATAGAAAATCAATGTATCACATGGAAATAAAAGCAGGTGAAACGGGAAACTGTTTTCCATTGAAGGATATATCCATTTTGACGTGTTCCTCAGCATTGAAGTGTATAAATAGCACAACATCTCAAAGACTTGACGAAGATGGTGAAGAACCATCTGAAGCTGCAATAACCTCAATGCCTTCTGATGTACATTTTCTCAGAAACGTGCTTGATGTTAATGAAAACCATGTTTTAACAAATCATATTGTAGGTTTATAAATAGCTGGTTTTGTAGTGTTAAAGTTAAAAAATAAAATCCATAGGAATGACAGGTGACAACTTTGAGGTTGCGTGGAAACTTTTGTGTGAACGCTATGACAACAAACGACAACTGGTAGGCAATCATGTTCATGCATTATTCAACATAAATCACGTTCAAAAAGAATCATCGGTGTGCATAAGACAATTAATTGATACTATACAGAAAAACCTCAGAGCATTAGCTACACTAGGTGAAAAAACAGACTATTGGGATACATTAATAATATACTTAGTAACAAGTAAATTGGACTCTAACACATTGAGATATTGGGAAGAACATAAAAATACGTTCACAGACATGCCCACACTTGAGTGCCTGAATAGGTTTTTAAAAAATCGTGCAGACTTATTAGAAACTTTAGAAGAAACAAAAAAAAATCAACAATACAAACAGATCAGATACTCAAGTGGGACAAAACACAAAATCATTCACAAAACATCACGCACCAAAAAAACATGTCCTGTTTGTAAACAGCACCATCCATTATTTTCTTGCGAAAAATTTAGACAAAGGCCAATAGAACAAAGAATTAGAGAGGTTGAAAAATCAAAAATATGTTCTAACTGTTTGCACCCTGATCATGACATCAAGTCATGCAAAGGAGGATCATGTAAGTACTGTAATCAGAAACATAATACACTTTTACATTTAGAAGCACCAAACTCATCATCAGTCATATTCACCAGTTGCACACAGAACCAAACAGTATTACTGTCAACCGCACAAGTCAACATATTGGACAAACAGGGAAAACCACACTCAGCACGAGCACTAATGGATAATGGCAGCACCTCAAGCTACATTACCAGACGCCTGTGTTCAAAATTAGGCTTACCCATCCACACTATTGACACCACTGTCACAAGTATCAACAATAAATGCACAAACATTACAGAAAACACTAACACACAAAAAAACACAATGTGCCTTATAATTGATCAGATTTCTAACTCAGTGCCACATACATACATACACAGAAATACTATTCAGATACCCAGTGGCATACAACTAGCAGACCCAGACTTTAATATTCCAGCCCCTATTGATTTGCTGCTGGGTGCAGACATATTCTGGCAAATCATAGGTACTGGAAAAATACCATTAGGTAAATAGCTACCAGTCCTACAAGAAACAGATTTAGGTTGGCTGATATCAGGCTGTATCTCAGACACTCGGACTCAGAACAAAAATCGGAACTCATCATTCTTTGCTAATCAGATCACAGACAATATAAACAGATTTTGGGAATTAGAAAACATTTCTATTCCTTCAGAAACAGTTCAGACTACTCAACAGACACGTGAAGAAACATTCACATCAACCACAACTCGCAAAAATGATGGCAGATTTGTGGTCACCATACCGTTTAAACAATCGCCTGAATGTTTTAGGCCACTCATACAATCAGGCAAAGAATCGCTTTCTAAACATAGAAAAAAGATTCAAATCAGACCCAACATACAAACAACAGTATCTCAATTTCATGCAAGAATATCTTGATCTAGGTCACATGACCAAAAATACCAACAGAAACATTCAGACACCTTCATACTATATACGAACGCGCCGCCATTGAGTTCCCAACTAACGGTAAGAGGAGTTCACATCGGTGTCGGGTCGACGATGAAGTACCTGGGACTCGTCCTCGACAGCCGGTGGAATTTCGTGGAGCATTTCCGACGTCTGGCTCCCAAACTCAATCGGACTGGGGCCGCTCTCAAGCGGCTCCTGCCCAACCTTGGGGGTCCAGACGCCTTTTGCCGGAGGCTCTACGCAGGGATCGTTCGGCCCATGGCCCTCTACGGGGCGCCGGTGTGGGCGCCGTCGCTGCAAAAGCGACCGGCGGCCATTCTGAACGCCTGCCAGAGGGTCATGGCAATTCGGATGGTGCGGGGACACCGCACGATTTCCCGCGAAGCGGCCTTCTGGCTGGCCTACCACCGTGGGATCTGGAGGCAACGGTCCTTGCACATGCACGACATGCGCGTGGAGATGCAACGCCGGGGTGAAAGTCCTCTGCCGCGACAGGTCGCGGCATGGCGCACAGAGCTTCCGCGGGATCTCATGGTGGAATGGCGTCAGCGACTATCGCAACCCCGTCATGGGCACGCCACAATTATGGCGATAAGTCCCCTCTTTGAGGCGTGGCTGGAAAGACCTCACGGCGTCCTTACCTTCCGCATGACACTGGTCCTCACCGGAAATGGCAAGTTCGGGAGGTTCCTGTTCCGAATCAAAGCGGAAGTGACGCCCGGGTGTCGCCACTGTGCGGAACGCCCGGAGGACACGGTGGAGCACACAATCGCGGTGTGCCCTGCTTGGACGGAGCATCGCCGTGCTCTTGAGGGGGTGATCGGCGGCGGAGACCTCTCGCGCCGGGCCTTAGTCGAGGCCATGGTCCGGAGCGAGGAGGAGTGGCAGGCGGTCGCCGACTTCTGCGAAGCAGTAATGCTCGCTAAGGAGGAGGTCGACCGCATCAGGCAACGGCGCTCTCGCCGCCGCTGCCGGGATTCTGATTCCGATTTCCAGCCACCGTAGGCGCGGGCTTGCGGACAGAGAGCAATGGGTAGCTCGCTGTCCGGCCGTCCGGTAACAGTCCGGACCAAGCCCAAGTCATCGACGGCACGCGCTGTTCCCGCGCGCCTCAAGGAGTTGTCAGCAACAGCAGGGGCCCAGCCGGGTCGAAGCCTACTGGGGCCAGGGTTAACCGAAAGGGCGCTCGAGCCTCGGTATGAAGGCTTGAAGGAACGGGATGGGTTTTTTAGTCAGTAAGAGTCTGACACTATCTCCCGCTCCGCCCAAGAGCGGGGGTTGTCATAAGATGATTTTACCCATAGAAAAAAAAAAAAAAAGTACAAGATGATTTAATTTCAATTCTCATTAGATTTAGACAACACAAATACATTGTATCAGCCGACATCGAAAAAATGTATCGTCAAAATGAAGTCATAGAAAAACAACGATCATTACAACAAATAGTATTTCGTTTCGATGAATCAGAACCGCTAAATACATACACCTTAAATACAGTGACCTATGGGACAGCATCAGCACCCTACCTCGCCACGCGTTGTATCAGACAGGTCGGGTTGGACTGCCAACATGACAAGGAAGTATCAGAAATAATCATGCGTGATTTCTACTGTGGTGATCTGCTAACAGGATCTGATAAGAAATCCCGTTTGATAGACATAGGTAGCAATTTCGGTAAATACAGCTCTAAAATCAGCACAATTTCCACTCAGAAAGTGGCAGTCTAACAATCTAGACATTTTATGGAAAGCAAACCTATTATCAGATTTACCACACAGCACCATCAATTTAGGTGCAAAAGAACCATCAAAAACATTAGGTTACTGGAACCCAAATCAAGATACAATCACCTACTCAACAAATAGAAAACTCGGTAAATAACAATATTACAAAACGGAAAATATTGTCCATGATTGGCCAAATATTTGACCCTTTGGGCTTCATAAGTCCTTCAGTCTTGCATGCTAAAATAATAATGCAAAAAATGTGGTCACTAAACTTGCAATGGGATAACAGTGTCCCTCATGACATAGAAATTCTATGGAAAAATTTCGTACAATCATTGTCAGATTTAAAACAATTATTCATACCGAGACGAGTTTTCTGTGATTCAATTAAATACATACAGCTACACATATTCTGTGACGCCTCGCAGAATGCCTATGGCGCCTGTTTATATGTGCGAACACATACTACAAATGGTGAAGTGTATGTACGATTAGAGTGCGTCTACTGAAAGCGTAACCTGGAGTTTTTTTTTTAAATTAAATTGGCAACATTGTTTTGTCGAAAAAATCACGTCAAAGTCTATGGTTGCAATTGTCAGTTTTTGTAAACAGATATTTATTTTTCAAAAATAATTCCTTAATTATGGGAAAAACAATAAACAGTAACGTGCAAAAACTGCTACACACTATGGTTAATAAGTTCAAACAAAAACAAGAAGAGAAAGAAGGTGTTTTCAATAAAAACCAACAATGTTTATATACAATTTAGAATTTTTAAGTTAGTATGACGTTATAATCTTGATCCTTGTTGACAAATATTATTAGATATATTTACGATACGTACGATATATTTACGATATGATGATATTTTTTTTCTTATATTTTTAGATAATTTATATTGCGAATTTCATATTTGACAAAAACATCGAAAAAAGAAGGCTTTTGGTGAATCGACTTAATCAAAAACACATGCTAATAGTAGAATGCGTTCAAAAGCTATAATGAAATATTTGCCTCACGGTCGGGTAGTGAATCGAAGTCTTCAACTGAAGTTAAAATCGCGAAAGTGAAGGAAATAGTGACTGAAATCCTAGTTTAAGTTTGAGAGAGATAGCTGCTGAATTTTCTGTGTCTCACGAGTCGATCCGTATCATTTGAAACAATCACTGGAATATGAAACATGTTCCCGCTTGACTAATCCTAAAAGATCTGAATTTTCTCTGTGCTAAAACGAATCGATTTCAACAATCTTGAAACACATTATTAGTGTTGGCGAGACATGGTGAAATTGAAATCATATTGACTATTGCAGTGTTGTGCACTTGGTATTCTTGCCAGAAGGCCAAATGGTAAATAAAGGGTATTATTTGAATATTATGTAGCGACATTTAAGAGAACAGATAAAATAAAATAATTTGGAATAATAACTAACATTTTGTGTGTTATTGACCTTTACCATACACCCACCAATAATTAAAGGTAGAACTACACTCCTCATACGTGTGCTACACACGCAGATCTGGGAGCGTCGGTCTCCATACATTTCATTTTATGGAAAATAGACTGTTAGAGCTACACTTGATCCACGCCACGCCATGCTGCTACATCCGCGACGCCGACACGTCGGTCCCAGAAATTTTAGAGAAAGGTGGGCGGGGCTATCCCCGCGTCTGATCGCGGTGGTCAGGCGGAAGTGTCTTCGATGGTAAATGAAAAAGCGAGCTTGAACTGTTTTTAATCCTCCGATGAAATCAAAGGTTGTGATGCGCATCACACGTGTTACGCGTTGCGTCGGTGTTGTGTGCACACCTACTGCAAACATCTGAGACGTCTCACACGTGTGCGTCGGTGTAGTGTAGTTCTAGCTTAAGTCTACAGACACGTTTTTGACTAAAATTTAAGTTCCTATACGACTATTATACAATTGTCATAAATCCAAAAAATACTCAAGTATCAAAATTTTTTTCACCTACTATTTCAATAATACCACATTCAAAATTTTTGGTTTTAACCTCCTTTTCTCAGGTCACGCTTTCGTTAGACGGACTCTACTAATAGCTAAATGCAGGGTGGCCACACTAAAAACATTAACAATTCCACGTTTAGAACTTTGTGCAGCACTCACAGGTGTTCGCCTTTACAAAAAAAGTCATTAACTCTCTCAGTAATTCACACAATATTTCAAGCTGTTTCTTTTGGAGTGACTCAATGATTGTTTTATCATGGATAAAGTTATCACCACACAAACTAAACTCATTTGTAAGTCACAGAATCAATGAAATACAAACTGTTACAGATCAACATACATGGCAATATGTGCCTACAAAGCAAAACCCCGCAGATCTCATATCTCGTGGCGTCCCAGCATCGATCCTCATACATTCAGACATGTGGTTTTCTGGTCCAGACTTTCTCAGGAATGATGACAACAGCTGGCCTACATCACCTGGGCATATCGGCAGTTATTCTGACCCGCCGGAAACAAAACTCCAGAACCACAAAAACAAAAATCAGTGTTACACACAGATAAAAGAAAGTTCATTCATTTATAATTACTCTAATTTCACAAAATTAACACGCGTAACTGCATACATATTGCGGTTCAGACACAATTGCAGAAATAAAACACAGAAAAGTACTTCAGCTTCAAATAATACTATTTCATTAACAACTGAAGAGCTAAATCAGGCAAAATTAAAGTTATTAAAAATTTCACAAATGCATTCATTTTCTAATGAATATGAATTACTTTCAACAAATAATACATTACCAGCTAAAAACAAATTAATTTCATTAAATCCATTTTATGATCAGGCCAGCGGAGTAATTCGCGTGGGCGGCCGGCTCGCTAATTCACGTTTTCATCATGACAAAAAAAATCCATTACTTTTGCATGGTAATCATCACATTAGCAAAATCATTTTCTCCACTTATCATAGAACACTTCTCCATGCTGGTCCTCAGCTACTACTCGCTCACATACGTGAAACCTACTGGCCTATCAACGGCCGCAATCTAGCAAGAAAAACGGTTCAATCCTGCATAACTTGCAAACGTTTTCAAGGAAAAACCATTGCCCCAATCATGGGCAACCTACCTGAGCCTCGCATGCACTCAGAATTCCCATTCAGTAATGTCGGTGTAGATTATGCCGGACCAATCATGATCAGTAACCGTAGGGGGCGTGGTAGTCAATTAATAAAGTCATACATATGCATATTTGTATGCTTTGCAGTAAAAGCTGTTCATTTGGAATTAGTTACCGATTTGACTAAAGAAGCTTATTTAGCAGCACTAAATAGGTTCATCAGCCGGAGAGGGAAACCTACACACATATATTCAGACAACGGCACTAACTTTGTAGGAGCATCTAATGTTATCACAGGTTTTTTAACAAGGAATCAGAACTCAATCAGCGACAGTGCAGCAGAACAGGGCATTACCTTTCACTTTATTCCCCCACACTACCCACACTTTGGTGGGCTATGGGAAAGCACAGTCAAATCAACAAAACATCACCTTAGGCGAGTCTTAGGCTTAGCTCATCTCACATACGAAGAAATGTACACAGTCTTATGCCAAGTTGAAGGCATCTTCAATTCAAGGCCTTTGACGCCTCTCTCCTCAGACCCGTCTGACCTCACTGCCCTAACTCCGTTCCATTTCTTAATTGGTCGATTATTAGCTGTACTTCCACATCCACCAGTGCCTGACTGTAGTCCAATGCATCTACCCAGATACAAGCGCATAGAGCTTCTGCGTCAACATTTTTGGACACGATTTTACAAGGAGTATATTTCTCAGCTATAGATCAGAACTAAATGGAAGAAGTCGTCGGGACAGCTGAAAGAAGGGACCTTGGTCGTCGTGAAAGATGACCATCTCCCACCTGCCCGTTGGATTCTTGGACGAGTAACACAGCTCCACCGGGGCCTGACGGAGTCACAAGGGTGGCTGACATCAAAACAAGCTCAGGCACTATCAGACGAGCATTCAACCGGATATTCTCATTTGTGGCCCGGCAGAATGTCTATGACACAAAACCACCCGACGTCACGTTCCAGTCCCGCGACACCTCCTCCCGCCGTCCGCAGAGCCGTGTGGAGCCGTCCAATGAGAGCGGGTCAGCGCGCGCCGGTGGCGGCCGGCAGAGACACCAGAACGGATTCTGACTCCACGTTACGCGTTCGCTCGCTTCGAGAATTATTGTCGGGGTGCACCTTCCCATGTACCATTTTTATAATCAAGTAATACAGTCCACTTAGTCGTTAATACCAGCTTTTTATTTATGGCCCTTACAATATGCATTAATCGAAATATATACTTGTGAGACTACCTTCAACACACATGTGTAATTTCGAAGTAATTTTTTTTCAACACACCTGTCTCGTTTTAATGGCAAAAAAACATTGTTATTTTATGATAATCGATTATTTTCACACAGAATAAGAAAGTAAATATTATGTGCTTTTCTAAGACACACAGCGTTGAGATGAAGAAAGCTGATGTAAATTCGTCCTAAATTATGAGTCTATGGTTAAAACTTACCGAATTGTCCATGGTTTTATACCTGTCTCGCTCTTTCACCAGCGTGCGTCCTTTTCTTGCAAAGAAGGATGCTTGACACTAAGCTATCAATGTCATAGCGTTTGTAAATTTTGCCACAAGAAAATCGCAAAATTTTCCAAAGTGATAAAATACAATAATTTATTGTATTAGATAAGTACACAGCTTATTTAAGTCATGAAAGTGTCTCTTGTAAGTATTTTGTGTTTTCATGATGAATCTGCACGAAATTGTGCAGGTGCGTGTCGGAGGTGAACAAAATTCAAATGTTGATCTTTTGGATGAAAATTAGCATTCGAACCATAGATTTATAAGAACATCCAGATGCCTAGTACGCGCTGTCCAAATGCTTCGAATTCAAAGACACCAAAATAGCGTCTTCGTTCGTTAGCCCCGCCCACAGGCCGCCATTAGGCTACAGACGTTCAAAGCGCGTCTAAGTTTTAACGCTGTTAAATATAATTGAAAAAATGGCTGTTTGTGCGGTGAAATCGTGTAAAAACTACACTCCAAAAAAAGACAAGGATACGAACATTACTTTTCACAGGTAAGTTTGCAATTTTATGATGAATTTCTACGTATTTCTTTGAAAATTTTACGAAAACTAAATAAAAACAAAACGACTCCATAATATTTGAGTATTGCCAAGGTTTATGAAATATTTTTACCCTTTTTTGTGCTGCGATATTTTAATGATGTAAAATGTTACGAAATCAACATTATTATTAACAAAAAAAAGGATATCAATGGTTGCCAAGGATATGAAATACTTTTACCATCCCAATACTGCGATATTATTGAGTCAACAAACGGATTTGGAGCAAAACAATATTTCAGGTATCGCTCCTTCCACCGAATAATATCGTTATCGATAAATTCAAATTTTACAGGAAAAATAAAACAGTGTTTTTTTATGATTATTTTAAAAATTGTCCAACCTAAGAGAATGATTTATATATCACATGAAAGTTATTTTTTTATAGAATCATTCTAAATAAACTTATTTATTTTTTATTTTATTAGAACAAAGTTATTAAAGGAAATATATTTTACTGAATACGCTAGAAAAACATTATTTCGCAAACAAACATAACGATATTATTCGCGTAAAAACAAAAGGACAGCGTGCACAATAATAGTATACTACAAAATGTTATTCGTTAAACAAAGACACCTAAACATAAACGGTAATAGACTATAACTGGGTTTTTCGCCGATATAATTCGTATTATATATTAAATTATTGATTTAATACTATTTTATGATTCAATTGCCTATTAAGTAATATCATTATTAGAAATATAACTTTCAACTAAACTATGGGTTTATGATAAAAGAAAACTGTTTATTAATAAAATAAAACATAATCAAATGTTTTGAAAAAAAAAAAAAACATTTAAAATAGATCTGTCATAAACATCTCGGTAACATAATAAATCTTCCTCATTATCATCATCACCATCAGATTCCGAAGCTGGTTGTGGGTTTTCATTACAGCTTCGGAGCGAATTATGAAATGAATAATAGTGAGCAGGTATGGCTTCAGTCCTGCATAAGTTAAGTAAATCTGCTAACAAAGCTTGGCTGGCAGCAATTGGTTCAGAGTATGCTGGCTTTAGACCGGTCACTTCAACATTGCCTGTTCTATTCTGTTTGCCTCTTCTTGATCTAGTGATACAACTTTCCGTGATAACTCAAGGTATTAGTCATCATAATTGAACTATTTTGGTATTGGAATTTGAGACCTTTACTTGTACGATTTTAATCTATGCGATTTTATTGCCTTGAGTATCTGGTAGTCCAGTTTTTATCAGCAATGAGGTCTTTAATATTGTAGAAATCAGTTTGTTGTATTTCTATTAAATTATATTTATCTCCAGTAATTTTGGCATTCATTATAATACCATATACTTGGTCAGATGTATACAAAACTTTACATAGCTCGTTCAATCAAAGAATACATACTGTCACCTTCGTTATGACTTTGACCCGTTTCAAAAAAACGGAGGGTAATAGTGTCTTGCCGTATAAAACCATCTAAGTAAAGAGATAACAGTTTTTATTCTGGCCCGCGCAACCATTCGAATAAAATGATATGCATTTGATTCCTCGTTGTCCTTCCATATTTATGAACTTTAGTAAGCAGCTCCTTATTTCAATAGAGCTTCTTTTAGGTATAGAAAAGTGCCACACATAACTATGTCCAGATTAGAAAAGTAACTACTGTCGTATCATCCTTATCTGCTGCCACTTTTTCTTCTTCTTTTATTTGACGTAGTCTTTCGTAGTAAATGCTGTTGATATTTTTCTTCCAATAAAGCTTTATTTATTTCGTTAGCTTGTTCATACAAAGAGCATGTTTCACATAAATCTTTCTTGGGTATAAAAAATGAGTAATTATCACACAAGGTGTACAGTCGATACATTTTGCAAATGTTTAGTTCTTCAGATAAACATTGGCGCTTGGATCTTTTGCTTGTATAATGAGATTCAACTTTGGATTCAACAGATGGAAATAGTTCAATATGTGTCATTATACTCTTTCTTGTAACTTCGGACATCCTATGAGGTCTGTTATAATGAGTTCTTATGTTGTATGTTAAGCTCTCGTCCTGCCTAATTTAATCTATAGAGCTGTAAAAACAACCTGTTCTGAAATTCGCAGACTACTCAAAAATAATACTTTACAAACTTGAATAAAAGTCTGGTCCTGCTTGAAATAATATTAAAGTGTTTGTGTCCTGTTATTTTTTCTTTCTGAGGTCATACGTTTCACAGGTTGTGCTTGAATGTGTCTCATGCCATTGGAGTTCACGATCTTTCGGTCTATAAAAAGTGTCAAATATCTCTTGGCGTTGTTCCATAGAAAATATTATGCCACAGTGTTTTTTGAATGATCATGAAGGACCAATGGTCTTAGCAGCATATCGTTATTTTGAACGTGCACCTTCCTAAGATTTACCGCTAATTTTGAGTTCTTGTTTTTGTTGTCACACCATTCTTGCTCATTACAACATCTTTTCCTAGTATTTCTCTGTCTTCAGTGTTTATATCAGTAGCCACGTAGTAGTTTTTATGAACCACGGTGACTAGACAGCACGTGCCACGGACTCGGCATTATTCTATCCCTTTCTTTATCATTAGAAAAAAAGAAAGCGATGCGTAATGAAAATACAGCAACCGTAGATTTAGTGTAGATATCGCTTCGGTAAACTATTGCAAAAGTAATTGCTATTTTTTTTATATCATTAAAATAGTAACCAAGTATTACCATATTTTTCAAATAAAATGTCTACAGGAATATTATTGTTAGAACTCTTTACTACAAAACGAGTTTGATGTTCTTACTCAAATAATATCGTTATCGTAACATATTGAAATACTTATTTGCAGTGCTATCCGTAATCACTAATAGCGGTGTTATTCACGTAAATAAGTACAAAAAATCTGTAACGGAATATTAGGGCTATGGTTATTATAAAAATACTAGTTTGTAATGTATTCATGGGAAAAATGTGAAAAAAATTGACAAAGTAAGAGAGTGCCTACATGATGAATATGCAATAAAACGCAAAGTATCGTTTTATCACATTACGATATTATTCGGTGGGACGAGCGGTATGTTTGTTACGTTAACGTACGTATGTTTGTGTAGTGATAACTCTCAAAGCAGTTCAATACGCGGCAAATAAGTTGAACCATCATGACGGTCGACTTTGAATGCGCAGTAACCGATTTTCGTGTTTCAATCGAAATCCCGGCAACATGAGTAGATAAACCGTACAGAGGGAAAGCTTACTAAGAACGTGTAATATTGTTACCTATTTTGGTAGGGTTGTCACAATAGGTGAAAACAAATTAAAATGATTTTTTTTTTAAATAGCAA
>CAKMYI010000002.1:0-22131 GCA_929112965.1 Mythimna albipuncta
CTTCTCTGTCAAATCCATCCAAAGGTTGTCTGTAAAAAATAGCTTTTAGCGATAAGACCGCCCATTGTCAACAACCTATTAACACAAAATAAATATTTAGATACAGAAGTCAATCTACACACAAAGCGCATTCGAGCAACGCACACATAAACACCGCTCACAGACACGATGTCTCGGTCGCATCTTGGATCACTCGTCGAACAGTTCCGGCTCAAACGCTCATTAATGTGCGTCCACCGAGCGTAGGTATAAAAGTGAAGTACATACATGAGATTGTCTTCTGTACTTTTGTGCTATTAATTTTAAGTTCCTATTGTAATTTTAATTTTTGGTGTACAATAAAGAGTATATCTATCTGTCTAAAACGCCATAAATGCCTGATACTGTTCGCAGCCACGTAAAATCTATCTACCTTCATTCTTAGCCTATGAATTTTATCAAAACTCCGAATTACCAAACACATGTATTAGCTTTATTAACCAAACAGAACTCAACGTTTGCCAACAGTCATGAAACATGAAAGTTTGATGAAACGTACGCAATATTCAGTAGTTAATCGCGAATTCGCGACACTTTGCTGGTTCTACACTCATAAGCACTGATAGTTAATTTACCAGGAATGCATGAATAGCTGAGCGTGTGATTCTGAAGCGGCTGCAGTTGGCTCAAGAGGTTCATTTGAAATTCATATAGTAGACAACGCGGATTTAAAGAGACTGGATACGGATATAGTTTTTGAGTGTAGGTAAGAGGTTATGATGTCCGTGCTGGTTTCATGTTACGTTTTATAAAAAGTTGGGGTATACCTAGTCGATTATTGTATCTTTGTGTAAGAAAAGTATTATCACCATGTCATTTTGCAAGCACATGAAGCTCGTGAGCGAATACTCGAATGATAAACTAGGGGACAAAAGGTCTCCCAACATGACGCTGTCAGTGCAACGCTGTCAAATTCTGCAACAATATGTCCGCGTCTCGTGAATGCGTTGTAAAATGTTGGGGGACAAGTTACGGGACACTGGACAATGTTGCAGCGTCACGTAGATTGAGCGTTCCGTGTCACGTCGTCGGGGGACATTTAGTCCCTTAATGTATCTAAGTCTTCACGCACTTGCGATGTTTCTGGTATGGCAAATGTTCATCAGTAGATCGCTTCGTTGCTACTTGACACTAAAAAAGAAGTCAAGCATGTATGTAGTCTATCCTACACAATACTTACCAATAAATTATATTCCTACGTTTAGGCTCAGTGCTTAAAGAAATACAATCTCATAGATCAACAAAACTAAAAAAAAAGATTATTTTTAACCCATGATAATTGGATTCAGAATAATTAACGCTTCAAAACTGCACCACCAATTATCTGAACATCGAATATTGATCGGAAGAATGTGAAGTATACTGACCACAGAGAAGTAATGTGGTGAATATATTGCCACCGCTTTGATTCAATTAATTAATGAGTTTAAACGGTAATGTTAAAAATAAATCATGCGTCGATCCATGTATGAACCAGGAAAATTGAAAAAGCCTGGAACCCTGGTAACAGCCGGGATTAATGACGGTACGAAAAAAAACATTAGGATTTGAAGCGATTAATTTTGTATTCATAAAATATCGATTTGTTTTTTAAACTGAAAAGAAATGGTTCAGCAACCTTAAAACACTGTTTGAACCTACATTGGTATCTCAAAAAATACCGTGTGAGGGCTGTGCTTCACTGGAACGCCATGGCGGTATTGTCACGTCATTACGTCAAGAAAATGTATGGCTGACTGCGTGACCAAAAGTAGCCAGGTGAGGTACACACCATAGAGCTACATGCAATTTTTTGATTGCGCGAACTGGCGGCACCGCTTTGCCAGCCATGGCGTGTGATGTACCTAGTGTGCTTTTGTATTTCAAGTCTCTGTGCAACTTTACAATATGTGGAATCATTGAAATAGGCACGATCTTGGTAAAATGGAGCGTTTGCGAAATACTACAAAAATATTAGAACGTGAACAAAAATTATATGTGGGTGATGGTGGGTCTATATTTTAATGGCAAGCAAATAAACTATATAGAAACGAGTAATCTCAATTACTTCGACTGAAAGACCTTGTATCCATGGTAAGAAAAATAAAATTAAAAATTGCGTCCCTGTGAGGCATGGTCCTTAGTGAACGCAAAAAAACTGACATCACATAGCGTAAAAATATCGTCGCGGAAATACGAAATATCAATGAAATCCCTCATGTCATTTATCCACGACATTGTCGCTTCGTTGGAGGCTGACTCAGTGGCCCACCCATGGCGGCTTAGCGCGGATTCTTCGCTCACTTCGACGTAAATAAAGCGTTGCCAACACTACACTCAGAGGCGTAGCGTCGACTAGTTCAGACGTAGGCGAAGCATCAGTCAGACAAAGTTAAGTCCGCCTCTGTAATTTTGTGTGCATAAAGCATTTAATGAATAAATAAATAGTACTTGCTATCCCACCTGATAATAAGTAGTGATGCAATCGTTGATGGTCAAACGCACTACTTTATGAAGAGCCTATTCACTCTAGCCTTGAAATTATAAAATCAGACGGGAAGACCGCAGCAGGAAAATTGACTTAATAGACATTTTTCTTTCATAAATTCGACTGTGGCAACCTAGTGTTCGATTACATATATAGTCGCTTACGATCAGGTAAAATAGTGGCCAAACGAGAGCCTATGGATTAAAATAATTAATGAAAATATTTTACAGCACGGTATAATAATATTATACAATTAATACTCGTCAAGACGAATCATACGAGCCCAAACTCTATGAGATTGTGTCGTTTAACTACCAAGCTCTTGTAGCCACCTTCCGGTTCCATCATCAGATCAGCTCGTTGTCATAATAATTTTGCATTGTCATCTGATTTACACATGCATACAAACAGCTCAATCGGTAACCGGGAAGTGGATCAAATTTAATTTGCAAGATTTGATTACAGACAAACATCGGACAGGTGAAACTAAATAAAAGCTTGTATAAAGGCCTTGTTCTTAAAGAGCCTTGCACGAGGCACCTTTGAGTGTGAGGCTGTTGGCGTTTCGCCCACGCCTGACTACGCTTCTGACTACACTTTTTCAACATAACAGCCTGCGATAAATAATAACAGTTCAGTAAATATTCACATGACACTCGTGTTTAATATTCAACGCGTTAGCTTTTAGTCTGAAAGTTTTAATAGTCCATTGCAGTATGGACTCTGTTATCAGGTTGAACGTATCCTTTATAACCTTTTGAGATAGAACAAAGAACAATTAATAGAGAGGTCCAAACCATTATTATGGATTTCTCTGATGTACTAATCTATAATAATATTATAGTTTTTCTTTTTTAGAATGATTAAACGATAATAGTTATTTATTTTAGATTACTTTTACACTAGCTTCTGCTAGCGGCTTCGAATGAAAGTAGCATTGAGACAAATGACAAAACGATTTGATTCGATTTGATTTGTAGATTTCTTTAAATAAAATTTGAACCTCTGTTTCATCCCCTCATTGGCGAATTTCGGAAAATCCTTTCTTATTTTTCGTATAACTACGTCATAAAAAGACCTTTGCAAAATTGCAGCCCAAAGCTTGGTTTGGGCTGGGGGAGGATGTATGGAGAGGAAGAGGGAAACAAAAGAAAATATGGTTAGATTGTATGAGGAGTGTATTGTGTGAGTTCAGACAGAATATATCGGAAGAAAAAAACTTGTTGCGCTGACCCCAAGTAATATAGGGCGGATTAATGTTTAATGAAAAAACTCAAAAACTTGTAAACCGATTTTGAAAATTCCTTCATCAGTAGAATGCTACTTTATCACTGGCAGAAGCTATAGTCTATCTACTCTAATATTATTAAGAGGTAATTTTTTTTTTTTTGTATGAGGTAATATCAAAGTACTGGTCCGATTGCTAAAATTTGTTCACCGATAGAAAGATATCCTGAGCGACTAGGCTACATTTATGTACGCTGGCAAAATTCTTAATCATTTTAAAAATTTTCAACGGAACAGTATTTTCAATTTTGGGGAATTTTACTCTAATGAATAAAAATAATTATCTGAAAGTTAGTTAGGTATATTTTTTGTAAAAGGATTTTTATTTTCTACTTTTGGTTGTGGTACTCTCTCGCTAAACCTAAATGGTATACAAGTTCTAGGTAAATTACTAATGAACCTATAGCATCTCAAATCAATTTTTTGTCACAATTAGCTTCATCATATTTACCCTAGCCTCCTTTTAAGCAAAACAGCGCCAGTATAGGAAACTCCACGCTTCCATATCATTGCCGAACACAAACTAAAGGTGACAAAAAAAAAAGTAAATGAAAAATTATTTTTATTTTGTGTGCAGTGAAACACGAAAAAAATAAATAAATAAACCAGGAAATAAACTTGTTCTTAACTAGTTACATTAAGTTATCGATATATATTATACGAATTTCACAAAAAATCTAATTGGTAAGTATATTATTATTGTGTGTGGTGTGGCGTAGTGCGGTGTGGCGTAGTGTGGTGTGGTATGGTGTGGTGTGGTGTGCGTGATGTAGTGTGTGTGGGTGGTGTATTCTTGATGTGTACGTCCACACATCTTCGAGACTCCATTCGGGAATTGTAGTTTGCACGGAACCCTCAGTGCGCGAGTCCGACTCGCACTTGCCCACTTTTTTTATATATAAAAAAAAAAATGAATTGAGAATCTCCTTTTTTGAAGTCGAATATCTATTTGCCATAGAATTAATAGAAAGGTAAATATGCAGTTCGCAGTTTTCCGTTCTCAGTCGATAACTGAGTAAGTATTACCGATGTCTGATCTTCCGCTGAGCGCAGGAAATAGCTCCATTTTTCAGCATTTTCGTTTACCCCACCATTAGCGAGATACCCGCAAACCGCTCGCCTTGAAAGCAAATAAAGATTTGGAACTTTCCACGGATTTAAAACCAATCACAAAGACATATTGGACCGAGATTTTTATTGTTTATTTAGGATTAAATCTTGGGTATGCATGATTTGTTTTTAATAATGAAATTTTGATTGGATTCATACGATGAATATGGATCAAAGCGGCAGGGAATTTCGTACCCACTTTTTTGCCTTTGACTAAAATTCGCCGTTAAAGCTCAATCAAAAATCGAAATGTTATTTTGACGAATATTCTCACACATATCGCCAACGCACAAATCGTGGCAGCACGAATATGTAGCATAGATGGTATACGTGGGATATTAATATCGGCACTATTGGCAGGCTATGTGAAGTATCTACCGTAATGTATTGCACAAAGCACAGCCCGTTACAGGCCACAACTGTTGGAGCGGCTAATACAGCTGGATCCTAATGCTTGCCTGCCTAAATCCACTGTACCTATGTGTACCTAGTGCCCTAGTACTGGGTATGTGTGCACAAACGTTGTACACTTAAATGTAAACGTCTTCAAATATTTATGACAAGTGTCTACAGTCAGACATACGAAAGCTTACGTATGATGCTTATTTACATTGTAAATTACAGCGACATTCTCAAATATCTGGAAGGCTCACAAAATCCTCGCGCTTCTTCCAGAGCAACAGAGGTGACATTTTCATTTAAAATATCGCCGCTTCGGTGATCCAGCGTTACTGTATTTACATAAAACACTCGTATTCAGCAAATTATGCGGGTATTCGAATGTTTTGATCGCGGTATCCAGCTGAAGCTGGTATAAATCTCGCTTTGAGCTCGACCGGCATTCCTGGCAAGTTACCGAACAACAGTAATGAAGGTTTAATCTGCTAAATTCCAGCATAATCCGCCGGGATCTCGGAGACTCGGCTTTGCTCTCTAGCTATAATTATAACTTTAGTTGTACAGACGTGTCTTTATTAATTCGTAAGCAGCTGAACATAGCGAGGATTGTGCGTTCAGTAACGTTTGATTGTAGTGAGAACATATGTTTACATTATTGTATCCATTGTTCAGAAATTAACGTACTTTGGTTACCAAGGGACAATGAACAGAATCATATCAGACAATGAACAGATTCCCGTCTTTATAATACAGAAGTTTCAAGGTAAAAAACTCAAAGAAAAAGTAAGGAACAAAACGAAATCCATAAAACATCAGATCTAAATACTTAATCGCATAAATTATTTCTATTTCACGAGCAGACAATCAGGGTCCATAATTTCGCATCTCATTAGCGCCTTTCTCAAATTCACAAAGATGTCGTAATAAATTTTAATACTTTTCGTAGCGGCCATTACAATTTGTGCAAACGACATCGCATTACACGAGGTGGCTAAAAGCACATTTTAAAAGGGCGGCTGAATAATTCCACCCGGACTTGTGCCGGGACTAGCGAGCTCGTAGTTGAGACACTCCGTTCTTAATGACTACGTATTGTTTTAAAGAATGTAGAATAACGAATTAAGTTTTAATTTTGTTTTACGAGACAAAAAGTTCTTTTTTGAGGATTGTAAGTCGGTTTCGTCTTTAATTCTTTGGGGAGTGTAAATGTGTGCCTCACGCTTGCTACGTTTTTTTTTGTTCCTTATTTTTAAACGGACCTTTTGAATATCATTTATTCTTATAATACCGATATTCGTCTCAATTTTAGTTGGTAGAATCATTACAGTATTGATTGGTTGAATTTGTTTGTTCGTGGTAATATTTACTATTTGTATTATGTATTCTTTTCTGTTTTTTCTACACCATCTTTTGTTTAACTGACAAAAAATAACCAACGTTTTCTTTTGTACCTACAGTGTTTTTATTTTAATAATGCCTAAAGTTCTAATAAATAAATAACCTTTATTATTCAGATTTTTTTGTCTTCCATATAATTTATTTTGATACAAAATTACACAAAAGTAGGAGTTATGTAGGAAGCTAACAACATTTAAGTGTACATTTTAAATACTATAGAGCGTCAATGTATTATAATATAAACCAACGGAATTCATTGTTCCTGTCACATCAAATATTCAGTGGATTCATAAAATTAATTATTTAAACATGAATTGTATTGTTTAACATATTTATAAATCACATGGGCGTTATTTTATGACGCATAAAATCATATTAATTATTATATACCTATAAACAATAATTAATTATATCGGGCATCTTGGTCCATAAATACCTTCCTATATACGTTTCAGAGTAACATATTATTTAAAGTAAATACAACTTATTGTTAGTAAATAAGACTTAGGACGATGTTATATTACTAATTGCATAATACTTATACTATATTGATTTCGTGTTGTTCTGTGGCACCAGTCCGCGGAAGCGACGGAACACCATGCTCTGCGGCTAAAAGTCTTCCTTCTACCAGAGAGGTAGAAAAGTGTTCGGGACTCGCACCACGAACGCTTGAAAATAACGTCACGGTGCGACCCCAGCAGTTGCCCCCTCAGTGTGAACTGGGTCTTTTGGCGCACGTACTCCACGATGTCTTCCACCCTTGTGTTGTGATACTGGTGGACGATGTTTGCTGGATTGTTTGACTGAGCGGGACGTTTCCTCCTTTGCACACCCTTTTCCTTTGCATATTCTTCTTCTTCTTCTTCTTGCCTTTATTACTTAGGGTCAGCGCAACACGTATTTTTTCTTCCATTCTGTCCTGTCACACTATTACTCTGCACATTGGATTATTATTATTGATTATTCATTCTCTGTATTCTCGATGATTATATTTTTATTGACTTGTGTTTGGCTCATCTACTCTGTTGTAAACCACTTAAATAAAAAAAAAAATATTTGAGTCATGCAACTCATTGGACAACGATAACAAAAAACCCTTTTCATGACGTATCTGCGCCCTTGTCTATGGCAACACCTTTGGAGAGAGCATTTAGATAATTGCGGGATAGGCGCGGTACTTTGTTGGTTGGCGCTTTTGCAGCGCTTGCATCGCTGCGGTGCGCTTTTGAGCGCTTTGTGCTGCATAATAACTGGCGTTACATTGTTCGATGACAGCTGTGACACGCCTGTGGTCGATCTGTGACGCCGGCGGCGTGTGTAGCGTGTTCATTAAAATAATGAGGCGCCTCGCAACGTGTGCAATGTTAAATTTATCAGATTTTGATTGGTTGTACTTGTTTGCATTTTTACTGTATTAAGGTTTTAATTGGATTGGAAGTTTTTATTGCATTAACTAGTGTTACGACTACTACAGTCCAGATTGGCTGTTGGTCTAGTGGTTAGTGGCCCTGACTGCTATGCCGGAGGTTGTGGGTTCGATTCCCACCCAGGATAAATGTTTATGTGATGAGCATGATCAATTGTTCTGTGTCTGGGTGTAATTTACCTATAATATGTATGTAGAATAAGTAGGTTTATCAGTTGTCTAGTACTCATAACACAAGCTCTGCTTAGCTTGAGACTAGATGGCGTAGTGTGATAGTTGTGGAATATTATATTATATTCTGTTTATTCATTCTATGAAAAATCATTGATGATTCCCGGTTTCAGCTGAAATAAACGACTTTTTATCTGATTTTTAAATACATTCGATGACAAAGTTTGTTTCATAAACCAAGATAAAATTTGAAGCCGCGCTCTATAACTCAAGTAGATCATGCTGGGGAAAAACAGCCAGCCTGAAGTAGGAGGGAGCTAGCCACGTTGCTCGAATGCACCTGGATGGATGGGCGAAGATTGTCAGTCACTGGACGCCTGAAGTCGATGCCATCGAGGTCGACAGCAGCGGCGGTGGTATGACAAATTGACCCTGTTCGCGGGGCAGACTTGGCTAGCGATCGCCAAAGGCAGAGAAGTCTGAAAGGAGAAGGGAAAGGTCTTTGCCCAGACGTGTGACGCTATAATATAGACTAATAAAAACAAAATAATTAAAAGCTTTTTTTTAACTTTCATATTCATGTTTAAGCATACACAAAAAATGGCATCTAGTTTACGTCTAGTTTAGTAGAAATCTATTCCTACATTCTTAAGACTTGATCAGCAATGAAAGCGAATGCCAATAATAATCCAACTCGCTGAATAGCTCAATGATATCTCTGCTGACTACACAAGGGAAATGAGCGTAATATTCTATTTTGCAGGCAGCACGGCTTTATGCGGCAGTTAATCAGCCGGGAGTAACGACGCAGACATCAAAGGTTTCATAACTTCTTCACTCCGCTCGACGCGCTCAGGATTATACATAAATATCACATTCTCTTTTGTGGCAGTCTCTGAAGATTTAATTTAGAGCACCTATCAAATTGATTGAATAGGCTCAGCTTTGAAAGGTGTACTTTGATCAAATTAAAGATATTAATAATCTTTATATACTTATTGGAGTGCAGTGGTGGCTGAGTGGTAACGGCCCCGACTTACGAGTTGTAGGTCGCGGGTTCAAACACAACTAGTCGCATTACTTTGTGCAATTGATTTCATCATCACTGCTCTCGAAACGGTGAACAAAAACATCTTAAGGAAATCGTCATGTTCTAGAACCAAAAATTCGAAGACGTATGACATCCGCCAACCCGCATTGGGCCCGGTTGGTTGATTACGGTCATTTCTCCTAGAGAGGAGCCCTCAGTCCCAGCAGTGGGAACATTATAAGGCCGACTATGATATGCTATGCTATAGGTACTTATTAGAGATGCGCCGAATAGTGGTTTCACCGAATTACTTAATAACGAATATTATTCTGTTCCCCGTTCATAGCCAGCTTATATAGCGCGGTATATACTATGTAATTAATACTCATCAAAATCATTCCAAAAAGCTTAAACACAATAGGGTTATCTAAGTTTCTATACCCACCTTTCGGTTCTATCATCAGATCAGCTCCATGTCATAATAATTTTGCATTGTCATCTGATTTGCACATGGATACAAAATTTAAGCTTAATCGGTAACCGGGAAGTGAACCAATTAATTTGCAAGATTTTGTTGGCATATTCGGCCTTATTATGTTTCCACAGTTGGGATTCAGGCCTCCTCTCTAGGAAAGAGATTGGGCCCGTAATCCACCACGCGGGCCCAGTGCGGGTTGGTGGATATCACATGCGAATTTTTGGTTCTAGGACACGCCGGTTTCCTCACGATGTTTTCCTTCACCGTTTTGAGAGCAGTGATGATGAAATAAATTACACAAAGTAATGCGCCTGGTTGGGTTTGAAACCGTGACTAACGCGACACGCGATAGATTTGATTACAGACAAGCAAACATTGGGACAGGTGAAACTAAATAAATGCTTGTAAAAATGGCGCTGCAGTCCTTTATCTGTTTTATGTACGTTCGAAGCTCGGGCTGACTGTAAAGTTTTAATTTTCCGGTACGAAAAGCGCTCTACGCAATACTATGCATGTTCTTCTGTAGACACCAACTTACCTTTACTGGATAACAAAATTTAGTCGACATTTGTCTGTTATCGAATTTAGAGGATTTTCGCATACTTACTTGGATCGTTGTGTGTATTTAGCTAAACCGCGTAAATGTGTACTCTATTGAGTGGCTTATATTCACATGAAATAATTATGTAACCGGAATATTTGTAATATTTGTTGATTTAAAATAATGTCCATGGAGTTAATCGTAAACTAGCTGTGCCTGCGACTTCGTTCGAGTGGACTATTATTTTTTTCAAAAATACTAAGTTAAGTTACTCTTTATTACATCAGCTAACTGCCAATAAAAGTTCCGTCAAAATCAGGCCAGCCATTTTAGAGATTAGCCGGAACAAAAAGACAGACACCCAGACCAAAATTGTAAAAAAATGTTATTTTGGTATACGTACCGTATATATGCACGTAGTAAAAAGCGGTTATTTCATTATTACAAATAGACATTCCAATTTTATTTATATGTATAGATGTATAGATTATTCCCGATAGAGATCTACAGTTTGGAATGTGCAAACAAAGAGAAGCAGAGCGATTATATCGGCACACAAAGGACAACTGAAGAGGCACAGTGGGTTTTAGTCAGTAAAAGTCTGACAGTCCCTTTTGGGAAAAGCGGGGGAAAACATTCCATGATTTCCCATTTCTTCCCACTTTAATAAAAATCTAAGATAAATCATCCTTAATCAATGATTAAGGTTTATATTTGTATCGATTTAGGGGATATTAGACCATTACATTATAGACCAAAAATAGATTTTAAAATTATAAATAATGGGCAATTTATTGTATTTATTACCTACTTTATTTTATTACAAGAAAATATACTTAAATATGAAAACAGTCTATTTTCTAAATATTCTTTTCTTCTAGTTTTTCTTTTTTTTTGCCAAAGCATTGAGTCTACCTTTATTTTATTTGGAAAGCTAATAAAAACATGTTAACTTATATAGACCAAATAAAAGTTTTCACTTACAATAAATGAATAAATGTGTTAAAACATTACATATATACATTACATTAGTACAGTACATTACACGATATAAATACACATCTTAGAAACTAAATAAAGAAGAAGAAAAGAAAGAAGTTAAATAAGTTAATCAATTCTAATAGAGGACGATAACCGTCGTCACACTACGCACGGTTACACAAGGGTACGCTCTAATACGCTCCCTTCTCTGAGACAGGTGTAAATCCTACTTTAATCATTTTACAATGTAATTGAACTCCGTGTCGATAAGTCCGAAACGAAAATCCCTTTCACTGAAGAGATATCGACAACGGTACAGTTTACTGCTGCAGATACCAATAAACTGTAAATGGGTCGTAAATATTGGCAAGCGTAAAAATTTTAATCTTCGCTGAAGAGTAGCTTCTATTCTCACTTTGCTTGTTACGACTCAATTTTTAATAGGATTCATGTATCAGCTTGTTTCAACCAGTAATTAAAATGGAGATTTAATACCATAGTATAATCGGCCTAACGCCGTGTACGAAAGTACGAACTTTGTTGCGTTGCATGATACGCAACAACTTGGTTCACACGTGTGTACCACTAACGAACATCGAACACTCTGTTCGTCAAACATGTTTGCGGCGATCCTATTAGTAAGTATGTTCTGTATGGACAGTGTTTTTCATAAGCCGTGTACGCACGTACGAACACGAACATAGCGAACAGAAACACTAAACTTGAACCTTTGATTTGTACCTACGTATGGACGGATTCGAATTCGATTTCGATTCGAACACGAACCTGAACATAGTTCGATTCAAGTTCGCGAACAACAGTTGTGAACGCTCTTAATAGCCCTGGCGGCGTCGTTGGAAGTGGCCGATTTTGAAGTAGCGAAAAGTTTTTTGGTGTTCGCATTGGTTCATGAAGAATACTGTCCATACGGAACATACAAATAGATCGCAGCAAACAAGTTTGACGAACACAGTGTTTGATATTCGTTAGTGGTACACACGTGTGAACCAAGTTTTTGCGTATCATGCAACGCAACAAATTTGTTCATACGTACGTACACGGCAATAAATCATTGAGAACACTAAAAAACTTTTCGCTACTTCACAACCATTTCCGACGAGCGATGCCGCCTTCGGCCGCTGTGCGCGGACTCGAACCATGTTTGCATTCGTGTTCGAATATATTCCATACGTACAAATTAAATGTTCATGTTTGATGTTTGGTTTCGCTATGTTCGTGTTCGTAAAGGCGTCCACGGCTTTATAATGTTCCCACTGCTGGGACTCAGGCCTTTTCTCTAGGAGAGGGAATGTGCTGTAATCCGCGACATGGGCCCAGCGCGGTTTAGTATTTTACGGGTCTAAACATAAATTATAAATGGTTAAAATTGTTCTTTTATCTGTTATTGTAAAAGAACTGATTGCGAGGGAAAAAGTTGGTCATTAGGTCATATTTAATCAGATGTTCACATAATTAAGTAAATTACATATTAGGTACACCTCTTTTTTGCATAAAAGGAAAGGCTTTGCCCCTTGCAAAGGAATAGTGCCAAACTTGCGGGATTGTTCGAAAAAGTTACAAAGTCTTGGAATGCAAACCCAACCACTTCCGCTGGAGACGCTTCGGGAATTGCAGGACGTTTTCCGGCTACCGTAGGTGCGGGCTTGAGGATGACGAGCAATAGGTAACTCGCTCTCTGACTATCTAGGTCAATGATGTATTTTGATCCACTCGCGTCTCATTGAGATCAGTTAGCTGTTCCGTTACGACGAAAACTGGTCAGGGATACTAAAACTGCGGATTGTTCGAAGGAGTTACCGTGACTCTCACAAAAGAGCAACTAAAGAAACACTGTGAGTTTTTGTCAGTAAAAGTCTGACACTCACTCCCGCTCCACTCAGAGCAGGATTAGTCATTTGATGATTGCCTACGTCAAAAAAAAAAGTCATAAACCCAATCAAATGTACCCCATACATACCCTAAGCACTGAAACTGGTTCAGTAAGGCAGAATGCATCTAGATTTGTAAGTGTAAGTGGAACAATGTGTATACGCCCCGGGCCATTGGGCGCGATCGATGTGTGGGACATCCAACTGATTTCCCATCCATTGAGCCCGCGCGTTTCACTGTCCACAGAAACTCGTAAATAAAATTTGCTGTTATGTACTAGGGGCATTATTTATACGTGTTTTCATGATGTGTTAGGGTTGTCAGAGTTGGTGAGTGTCGGAATGATGTGAACATATAATATATGTGCGTGTTATTTATATTGGATGATAAATGGTTTAAATAAATCACAGTTCATTTCTTCGGATTATTATATTAATTTTTAGCTTTTTCATAATATTTTTGGATGATGAACGGTGTTCAACATAAAAATAATAACTTATTTCATTCATCAGATTTGAATTCCATCTAAGTTTAAGAAGCGTTTTTCTTTAAGCCTCAATGAAACTGAATACAAAAAAAATCTGAATCGAATATTTTAATATCCTTTTTTTTTTGTAATTCTGCTATTTACACATTGCTTTGGAATTAGCAAATCATACATAAGTGATATATTAGGATTAATACGGAGTTACAACTTAACACAAAAAGAATTTTCGATAATTCATTTGCCCATAAATCACATGGAATTTTAACATAATTGGTGAAATGATGGTAAGTACAATTGCCGGCACGGATCGGAATTGGCGGCGGATCTTGAGCGCTGGCTTCAAGTTGCGCAGAAGTCAAATATTCGGTCTTAGTAGTGCGAAGTGAGACGCGGGGGCGGGGAGTGTCAGTGATTTGCTCGCCGCGCCATCGCATCATAGACGTCACTCATGATTCGTTCCCTGTCTTGCTGCATGTATCTAACAACGACGACGAATGGCTCGCCAATGTATGGAATGCGCAAAGCGATCCCCACTCTGACGCCGAGCGCTCAAGATCCGTGACGGTAATGGTATATGAGTGTGAACTTTACACATTTGCGGTACCCCTTCAGAGCGTACCGGCGTGACACTGTGATACAATAAAAGACATTCGATTGCAGCAATCCCTGAAGACGAAGTTCTTCATAAAATTTTTACTAAACGGAACGAGTTGTCAGAAACACTCTTCTAAATTAAAAAAATGATCAAAATCGATTTACATTTGGCGAAGACAATGCTGAATAAAATACCAAAAAAACAACATTCATGCAACTTGAGAACCTTTTCCTATTTTATGAAGTAGGTAATAATAGTATTTTAGAACTGTTTAATTTATACAAAACAGTATCGTGAGTGGACTTATTTTAACTAGTAATTTAACACTATCATGATCATGACATAGTGTTGCAGTAAAGCACTTTGCTTAGGAACTTTATCCTCAAGCTATGTACGGGCTTAACCCTCTTGCAGCTTAGGGGTAGTGGGGTTCTTTGAACCGGGACCGCGGTCCCTGATTATACCTATAAATACAATAAATTTTTTTCGAGGAGTATTTTGGAACATAAATAAAATAAATGTATTGGGATACTACAGTCAACCAAAAAATCTAGAGGTAATACAAATAAAACTATTTATATCGAAAAAAAAAACTATTTTATCGATAAAATATTTCTTTTATTTAAAAAATGACCTTTATAAATATGAATAAAAAAAAACTGGAGTATTTAAAAATTTTGGAAGAAATTTAAAATAGTGTTATTTAAAACAGCTTAGAGAAATTCTTAAAAAAATACTTTACCCCACACTAATTACTCTTGTATCATGGGTGCATTTACAAACAATTAAACTCACATCCCTACACAAGACATCCATTTTTATAACTTCTCTTTTCTGGTGGTCCCAAAATACTACTCAAAAATAACTATTGTTTTTTTTGGTGGAATCAGGGACCGCCATCCTGGTGCCAAAAGCCCCAATACCCCGACTTAGTAACTACCCCTACACAATTTGTAGGCATGTACAAGTGCATACATGTATCACCTATCCAATACGTCCGTCAGGGGGCGCCTCGTTTGTATAATAATAATTGGAAATCGGATTATGTAGCATGGCGCGTCGAATTGTTTGCTTTCATCAAGTGTTCCCAGCCAATTCTGCTGAGCTAACAGCACTTATTTTTAAATATAAACAGTGCAACAGTGAAGGGTGCAAGCTTAGTCGGTTTTTGTTACTAACTGACCTAGTTTGATTTTTTTTACTTAGCCTATATTTACCATTGCTAGCAAAGGCTTCCTCGAAATCCTTCCAGATATTCCATTCGCGAGCGTCGAATCAGCACCCCTAGCCAAGTTACTAATCTGCAATATTTAACGCTAGTAGAAAGCTTCAAATGTACGCGAATGACGTCATCTCAACGATCAGACGCGTGGTCAGAACAAAAGATTCGGCGACGCGGCCAACTCGAAGCGTTCGACGCAAGCGAAACGGTTATAACTTGGCTAGGGGGGCAGCTCTTGCGGTGGGCGCGGTAGTCTTTCTCTTTTTCTGGTTTGGCCTTGGTGGATTTGACCTTTTGTCTATCTATAGGTATGTTGTATATTTATAAAAGGTTCATTAAAATATCATTTTTTTTTATATTATGAAACTTCGATACCTATAACAAAAATGTATTTTTTTTTAAGTTTTGTCTATCTGTCTGTTTGTTCCGGCAAATCTCAAAACAGCTGGACCAATTTTGATAGGACTTGCACAGACGGAAAGCTACAAGGACTAACTTTTCTTTTTTCCGTGCGAAAGACATTTCCAACAACGGGATACTTCTTTAAAATGGTACAGAGTAACTTAAGTAATATATATACATTTATTATTTTAGAAAAAGATGTAAGGGTTCCACGCTAAAAACTCGTCTTGAAATTGTGATCAATTGGAATTGTATTATTTTAAGAGTCCGACGCGGACAAAGTCGCAGGCACCAACTAGTCCTCCTGAAATGTAAAGGTTTTAAAATGCGTAAAGCTTACAGCAACGTTTTTCGGTTCCCTTCCACCGATGGTCACTTTTGTGAAATAATATCGTTTGTATTGAAAAGGTTCGCTGAAATCATTTTGTCGGAAAATTGACGAAATTTCTCATTGACATAAACGCGTTAAATTAAATTCAAAAGCGGTTTAAAATAATTATGACGTCAGGAAATTGCTTGACGTTTTTTTTTATAAATATACTAGCTGCTGTCAGCGGCTTCGCCGGCGTAAAAATATATGCTTAAGTTACTCAGTGATGAAGTAGGATTTTACTAGTAAAAAACAAATATTTTAAAGTAGTAATATTTTGATACAAGCATCCTCGCGTCAGGGGACCGTGAATTTGATTGATTGAGTTTTATTTTATTTACTTAGCGATCTCCTGACGTAAACACGCTAAAAGTTATACATATAGGTATCACGCTAAATAAAGGGGAAGGTTTGTAAGTGTGTGTACGTTTGTTACTTTTTCTCGGACAAACGGCTGAACAGATTTCGACAGCTACACGGGGACACCATGTTCTGGGGCCTGATGCTTGGAGCACATAAGATTTTTTTTTGTATGGTGAATATGCTTCATTAGGATATTTTTCAACTACCTTCCATGCGTGCGAAGCTGTTGGTAACAGCTATAAACAGGTGACACACACACACACACACACACACACACACACACACACAGGGGACAGGGTGAGTTGCACTATTTAACTATAGCGATAAAAAAGCCGTTAACAGTTGTCAAATCGTCGAATTGACTAATAGGAGGCCGTTTTACGGCTGGTTATGGTTTGGTTATCGTTATTGTTAAATGGTGCAACTCACCCTTAATATCTATTTGTGAAACTACAACATTATTTTTAGTTTATGTGAAACCTGAATATAGTTAGTTCAGAATCAGTAACTGAATGAATTACAGTGGTTTATACACTATGTTAATTTTCCCAAAAATATTTAAAAAAGTCACAAGTTTGATATCCAACTTGTGACATTTTAAATACTATTAATTTTAAGTTTCTTATGTAATTTTTATTTTTGGTGTACATTAAAGAATCAATCTATCTTACTATCTAAGTACAACACAGGTCACGAAAAGTCATAGCGGGTATTAGGCGCCAGCAAATAGCTGGGGGCAAGTGCAAAACAACAACTCAGCCACCTGGATGGCCCGGTGACTATGTATTTTTGCTGACATAACAAGCTAATAACTTTGCGATTTTTCATGATACAGTTATGAAATTTTGTACATAGATTCCTTACATAAAAATACTAGACACGTGTTTCCGGTTTCACATATAATATACTAAAGCTAATTTTGTATATTAAACAACAAGAAAATCTTTGTTCATTGACTTCCTGAACAGTAGCAGTTGGACCATAATGTTTAATAGCTGAACTCCGAACTAACTAGTCGCTTTAACAGCCAAGTACTTTGGGTAAAGGGTATACTATCCGGCGTGCGGTTTCCAACTTGACGCTGCAGCGTGCTACCAAATATTGCAGTGGTAATTTACAGGCTGCAAAATGAAAAATAAATATTAAAATTGACTTATGCTTTTAACTTATTTAGGTATAGCGACATCTATGACGTCTCTTAACATACTTAAAAGCGTAAAGCTAGACCTACTCGTTTATTGGGTACACCTGGGCCACGTACGCCAATCTAGGCGTGTCGGACTCTAGAATACTACTGGCAATTAGACTTGTACAGCTATATATTGAGCACACCTGGGCCACGTTCGCCAAACTAGGCGCGTCGGTTTCTAGAATACTTCTGGCAATTAGACTTGTAGAGCTATATATTGAGCACACCTGCGCCACGTACGCCAATCTAGGTGCGTCGGTTTCTAGAATACTCCTGGCAATTAGACTTGTACAGCTATATATTGAGCACACCTGGGCCACGTACACCAATCTAGGTGCGTCGTTTTCTAGAATACTCCTGGCAATTAGACTTGTAGAGCTATATATTGAGCACACCTGGGCCACGTACGCCAATCTAGGTGCGTCGGTTTCTAGAATACTCCTGGCAATTAGACTTGTAGAGCTATATATTGAGCGCACCTGCGCCACATACGCCAATCTAGGTGGGTCGGTTTCTAGAATACTCCTGGCAATTAGACTTGTAGAGCTATATATTGAACACACCTGGGCCAAGTACGCCAATCTAGGTGCGTCGGTCTCTAGACTACTACTGGCAATTAGACTTGTAGAGCTATATATTGAGCACACCTGGGCCACGTACGCCAATCTAGGCGCGTCGGTCTCTAGACTACTACTGGCAATTAGACTTGTATATTAGATTCACGCCACGCGAAGCTATGCAACGCGCTGCTCATACAAATCAGGCGTGATACACGTGTGCTTCGATCTAACGTAATTCTCGCTTTATACAGTTCATCGGAACACACATGTAACACGCCTGATTTGTACGTAGAACGACGTCGCATGGCATGGCGTGGCGCGGATCAAGTGTAGTTGTACAAGTCTAGTTGCCATATAAAATTATATGGAGACAGACTCGCCCAGATCGGCGTGTGTAGCACACGTGTGTGCAGTGTAATTCTACCTTTATTAATGAAACACTCACAGACCAGTATTCATAACACAAATATCCGTAATTCATCCTCGACCCGATTCTCACGAACACATCCCATCACTCCAGCTTGATTACAGCAGATACTGCAGATACGCGTTGTCGCACGGACCCGGCTGCTTTGCAAGTTAATAACGTGTTTGGCGTCGTTCTAAAGGCTACATATTCACAATGGTGGGGCTTGGGCGTCCATCAGGAATCGGATTTGTGTGGAGAGCGGGTCATGCCGCCAGCGATAATGGAAAACGGATTACCGCCAACTCTCTAACTAAAGCCCGTGATCCGTTCATGTAGGTCAGCTATGTCTGCCGGCGGAATTTGCATTGAGCCCTTTATTACCGATGCTGGACGTACTGTTGTCTTGCTTGTTTTAATGTTTTGGTATTGTTTTTTTGCAGCCTAACCAAAACAGGGGCCAGATTGGAGAAAGTTAAAACTGTTTTCATTTTTTTTTTACTATCGCAAAACGCCTTCTAGTCCTAAGCTAAGCAGAAATTGTACATCTAAATACATAATATATTATAGTTTAATTACATTGAGACACAGGATAAATGTTCGTGTTCACACCAACTTTTATCTTGGGTGGGCATCGAACCCTGGCCTCTAGCATAGTACTCGCTAACGCAACAGGCCCTTTGTTGCTATTCTCTTTATAGTTTGAGAAAGATTTCATGATTGGTTCGACTTATGTCTATTTGACTATCGGCACAATTTCTTTGTATCCACTACCTACATGTCGACAACCTCGCGAGTCAAGTCAAGACACTTAGATTGCTTATTTTTCTCAGCTTTCACGAGATTCCCGTCATGACAGCTAAAAAAAATAATCATTATGGTTGTAAGGTTAGCTTAAACGAAAATACACTATAAAACAATCAAAATAGCAGCATTTTCCATTTGGTTTTTATTATCTTCATACAAATAAAGACTGAGTGTTGATTTACACTTTGTGAGCTACCTTCATACCACATTCACAACTGAACGCGTTTGTATCTACACATAAATCGTAAATCCAACCAGAACTATAACTAACGAAAACTTACTCACAATTTTAACGTGAAACGTAGCTAAGATGGTCAGGTACAGTCACCAATTTTCGTCCTCGAACCTAATTTTGTTCCTTTCGGTTTTTTGAGGAGAGAACAAAAAGGGCAACTGCAATGGGCTCTAAGAAAATTATAAATAAATAAAAACAAAAATTTTACGTTTTCATGTAAAATTCATTAGTATTTTTTTTTAAAAGAACGAATGTTCTGTACAAATGAATTTTATTCACTCATAGTTTTTAAAATTTATGTAAAATTTTAGGTTAGTTCATGTGAATGATGATTTTATTTGATATGATAGTTAAAAACTAAACTTCTTGTTTACATAATTTAAATTATATAAAACACTAAAAGCTGTGGAACTTGCATGAAGGATTGAAATTAGTGGATCAATATTAAACTTTGAGAAAAACTAATAAAATCATATTATACTTGCGCCCCGTCCTGGCTTTGCACGGGTAATAAATATAGCCTATGTTACTCATGGTGAATGTAGCTATCCAATGGTAAAAGAATTTTTGAAATCGGCACAGGAGTTTTTGTGTTTATTCATTACAAACATACACACACACAAATACAAATTTTTCCTCTTTATAATTTTAGTGTAGATATGTACGAGGATTATGTATAAAATGAGATTTAACTAATTACTTGTTTTATATAATATTGTTTTAAGTCTAATAAGTAAGATACTCTTGCATAACTTATTTGAGCTTTTTTGTCATTTTGATCTCTTCGAGAGGACAAAGATGTAGCGTACCCAAAAATGGTGGTTTGGAAAATATAAATAGTTGATTTAAACTAACTGTAAAGGAGTGTTTAAACCAACTTTAAGAACTATTAACAATCACATATCAACTAACTATTTATTTCTATTCTTTTTTAAAAAGTGGGCGAAGTTTGGCGATCTAACCCTACTCCTTCTCGCCCTACATGCAGCTTAAACTATGTGGAGCGGGTCATATGCGGTTGTCTCCTACTTATGCAGGAATCGTCTGAGTACTACCTACCCACGTCCCACGTACACGCGGCAGCACTGAGGAACATATCATGTCGTGGGAAAGCGATTTATGTCGCGACGCGCTTCTTTGAAGAGCTTAAACACGGAATAGGTGTGAGAGAGTAAATAGGGGTACGTTAGAGATTTAAGTCTACGTGGGATGATATTAAATGTTTTATAAGCCTCTGTGATGCTTGGTGGGCTACTGCATCTGATAATTTATTTATTTATGTACACAAAAATACCTAAAATCGAAAGGAAGAAATAAGATATAAAGGCGCTGCTTATTTTAAACGAGATTTCTTCTAACTGACTTGAGATAGCCAACAAGACAGCTTTATCCCCGTGTTGGATAATTAAAAGACAATATATTGAAAAAAAAAAATATAACAACAACAACAACAACAACAAGTTAATGTTAATTATCACTCGACATGTTTTGAGTTTTGAAACAAAAAAAAAAACACAACTCTAAGGCTGAACTAGTTCAATCTTAACACGTTGGCAGACAGTACTATCTCACTGACTGCGGCGACTGTGACACTACTTATTTTCATACATTGCCCATGGACGTAGTGTCACAATGCATTGTAAAATATATATGATATGTGACACAAATGTAGGCGTAAACGTCGTGAGGCGTTAAAAAGGCGAAAACATGCAGCGACACGCAGGACCACCGAAGCAGCGTAGTACTCGACTGATCGTATGTAAACACGACGCCCACGGGCGTAGTGTGCGTAGGGAGGGGAGTATAAACGTGTGCGTGGTAGTACTTAGTTTGACGAATTTTTGTAAATAATGTAGTGGCAGTACAAAAGTCGTACCTAAATATACTTGTGGTGATAGTATAACATGCCGTTCTTTATGATAGTATGAAGAATGGGTCTTCGTGTGGCGTACTGATTTAATGCAAGTAAAAACTCATACGTCGACAGGCGTACTGTCGTATCACTTTTAGCTAGCTAGACGCCTGTGGTCGATACTGTCCGTCAACGTGTTAAAGTAGTGAATTTTGGTTATGCTGTTTGTATCTTGGGCATTATATAGCCTACGTTTTCATTGCTGTGATGTATTGCGGAAACCCATTTGTATTACACATAGTTATGTACATATACCATACAGTTCATACAGCCTTTAATGTGAGCACTAACAGCATTATAGTAAATAATAAATTGACAGTTATTTTGCTTTGCACGTAATACTCTCAGCATGAATAATTTGATATT
>OV815989.1:0-15378 GCA_929112965.1 Mythimna albipuncta
TTTAAATAGCTTATAAATTAGTAGAGCATAATATTGAAGATATTAAGGAGATATAATTATCTTTAAATATAATTTAATTTATTATAATAAATTATTTATAAAAAAAAATTATTTTATTTTTACAATGAAAATGTAAAGTTTTAATTTAAACTATATAAATAAGAAATATTAATGGAATTTAACCACTAAAAATTAAGTTAGCAGCTTAATTTTAATCTTTATATTTCTAATTTAATTGGAATTTCATGATTCAATATTATCATTAACAGTGATATACCTCTTTTTGGTTTCAATTAATTTATATAAAATTTAATTTATAAATAAGGAGTTTATTTAACTCTTTCTTTTAAGTCGAAATTAAATGCAAAATTGCTTCTTATTTTAAGATAAATTATAAAATATAATATTTTTTGAATGCAAATCAAATGTTTTTGTTAAACTATAATCCTAATTTGTTCAATTTAATATATTTTGGTTTCATTCATGATATAACCCAATTAATAAGATTATAATAAAAAAAAATCTAATTTTTGTTCAAAAAATAAAATTTACTAATTTATATAGGGGAATAATTGGGAAAATAAGGGCAATTTCTACATCAAAAATTAAAAAAATTACAGTAATTAAAAAAAAATGTAAAGAGAAAGGTATTCGAGCTGAGGATTTGGGATCAAATCCACACTCAAATGGAGAACATTTTTCTCGATCTGAGAATGTTTTTTTTGATAAAATAATAGATAAAAATATTATAATATTAGAAATTAATATAATAATAATAAAAATATTTGTTATTAAAATAATTATTTATATTAAAATTTTTAAACTTTTTGATTGGAAGTCAAATATACTAAATATATTATATAAATAATTAATTTCCTCATCAATAAATTGAAATATAAAGGAATAATCAAACTACATCAACAAAATGTCAATATCAAGCTGCTGCTTCAAATCCAAAATGGTGATTTCTAGAAAAATGGTTGTTTAAATGACGAATTAAACAAATTAAAAGAAATAATGTTCCAATAATTACATGTAAACCGTGAAATCCTGTTGCTATAAAGAATGTTGATCCATAAATTCTATCAGCAATAGTAAAAGGTGCTTCTAAGTATTCATATGCTTGAAGAATTGTAAAATAAATTCCTAAAATAATAGTAATAAATAAACCTTGAGTTATTTGGGAGTTATTATTTTCTATAATAGCATGATGAGCTCAAGTAACAGATACTCCTGAACTAATTAAAATAATTGTATTTAATAATGGGATTTGAAATGGATTAAAAGGAGTAATTCTAGTTGGGGGTCAAATAGCCCCAATTTCAATATTAGGTGCTAATCTTCTATGAAAAAATGCCCAAAAAAAAGAAACAAAAAAAAAAATTTCAGATACAATAAATAAAATCATTCCTCATCGAAGTCCTTTAGTAACTAAAATTGTATGTTTACCTTGTAAGGTTCCTTCACGACAAATATCTCGTCATCATTGATATATTGTTATAATAATAATTAAATATCCTAAAATTAATAAATTTATATTAAAATTATGAAATCATTTTACTATTCCTGTTACAAGAACTATAACTCCAATAGCTCCTGTTAAAGGTCATGGTCTATAATCTACTAGGTGAAATGGATGATTAAAATTTGTTTTCATTAATTTACTTCTCTAGAATATAAAGTTCTTAAAATTGCAATAACATAAGATTGAATAATTGCTACTGCTGATTCTAAAATTAATAATAAAATTTGAATAACTACTAATATAATAATCAGGTAATTTGGTATGGTAGGTCCTGTTCCTCTTAATAAAGTTATTAAAAGGTGACCTGCAATTATATTAGCAGTTAAGCGTACAGCTAAGGTTCCAGGACGAATAATATTACTAATTGTTTCAATTAAAACTATAAATGGTATTAAAATAGATGGTGTTCCTTGAGGAATTATATGAATAAATATGTGTTGAGAATTGTTAATTCATCCATAAATTATAAATCTTAATCATAAAGGTAAGGAAATAGATAAAGATAAAGTTAAATGACTTGTTCTAGTAAAAATATAAGGAAATAGACCTAAAAAATTATTAAATAAAATAAATGAAAATATTGAAATAAAAATAAAAGTAGATCCTTGAAAATAATTATTTTTTAATAAAGTTTTGAATTCATTATGAAGTTTTAATAAAATAAAATTTCATAAGTAAAAATGACGATTAGGAAGTAATCAAAATGAATAAGGAATAAATATAATTCCTAAAATTGTTCTAATTCAATTAAAAGAAATATTGAATAAGTTAGTTGAGGGGTCAAAAATTGAAAATAAATTACTTATCATTTTCAATTAAAATTTTTAAGTTTAATGTTAAAATTATTTTTATTAAAGATTTTTTTTTCAAAAATATAATAATTTATAATATTAAAAATTAAATAAACTAATAAAAAAAAAAAGAAAGAAATTAATCAATTAATAGGTATTATTTGAGGGATAAAAGAATATTACATAAGTAATAATTTAAATTTGACATATTTATGTTATAATTTAACTAATTCTTTATAATTAAATATCATTAGAAGTAAATGCTAATTTACTATAAAATGGTTTAAGAGACCAGTACTTGCTTTCAGTCATCTAATGAAGAATAATTATTAATTCAATTAATAAAGTTTTTAATTGAAATTCTTTCAATTACAATAGGTATAAAACTATGATTAGCTCCACAAATTTCTGAACATTGTCCAAAAAAAATACCTGGACGATTAATAAAAAAATTAGTTTGATTTAATCGTCCTGGGTTAGCATCTACTTTTACTCCTAAAGAGGGAATAGTTCAAGAATGAATTACATCTGTAGCAGTAACTAAAATTCGGATTTGGTTATTTATTGGTAAAATAATACGATTATCTACATCCAATAATCGAAAATCTCTAGAATTAAGTTCATTAGAGGGAATTATATATGAGTCAAATTCAATATTATGAAAATCTGAGTATTCATATCTTCAATATCATTGATGTCCAATAGATTTTAAGGTAATTAATGGATTATTCAATTCATCTAATAAATATAATAAACGTAAAGAAGGAAGAGCAATAAAAATTAAGGTAATTGCTGGTAAAATAGTTCAAATTAATTCGATTATTTGACCTTCTAATAAAAATCGATTAATATATTTATTAAATAATAATCTTGATATTAAATATCCTACTAAAATTGTAATTATAATAAGAATAACTAAGGTATGATCATGAAAAAAAATAATTTGTTCTATTAAAGGGGATGCTCCATTTTGTAAATTAAGATTAGATCATGTTGCAATTTCTAAAAAAAGGATATTCCTTTATAAATGGGGTTTAAATCCATTACATATAGTCTGCCATATTAGAAGAAATTTCTTAAAATAGGTAATTCGTTATATGAATGTTCTGCAGGGGGTAGATTTTGATATCATTCAATTGATGATGATAAATTTAATGAAAATAAAGCAATTCGTTGATTAATTAAAGATTCTCAAATAATAATTAATATGAATATAATAGCCAATAAAGAAATATAAGAGCCTAAAGAAGAGATAATATTTCAAGAAATATAAGAATCAGGATAATCTGAATATCGTCGAGGTATACCTGCTAATCCTAAAAAATGTTGAGGGAAAAAAGTTAAATTTACTCCAATAAATATTACAAAAAATTGAATTTTTAAAAGATAGGGGTTTAGAGATAGTCCTGTAAATAAAGGATATCAGTGAATAAAACCACCTAAAATAGCAAATACAGCTCCTATAGATAAAACGTAGTGAAAATGGGCAACCACATAATAAGTGTCATGAAGGGTAATATCAATTGATGAATTTGATAAAATTACTCCTGTTAATCCTCCAACTGTGAATAAAAATACAAATCCTAATCTTCATAAGATAGATGGTGAATAATTAATTTGAGTTCCATGAAATGTGGCTAATCAACTAAAAATTTTAATACCAGTTGGTACAGCAATAATCATAGTTGCTGATGTAAAATAAGCTCGAGTATCAATATCTATTCCTACAGTAAATATATGATGAGCTCAAACAATAAAACCTAATAATCCAATAGCTAATATTGCATAAATTATACCTAGACATCCGAATGTTTCTTTTTTTCCTCTTTCTTGGGAGATAATATGGGAAATTATTCCAAATCCCGGTAAAATTAAAATATAAACTTCTGGATGTCCAAAAAATCAAAATAAATGTTGATATAAAATTGGATCTCCTCCTCCAGCGGGGTCAAAAAAAGATGTATTAAGATTACGATCTGTTAAAAGTATTGTAATAGCTCCAGCTAATACAGGTAAAGATAGTAGTAATAGAAATGCAGTAATTCCTACAGCTCAAATAAATAAAGGTATTTGATCAAAAGATAAATTATTTAATCGTATGTTAATAATTGTGGTAATGAAATTAATAGCTCCTAAAATGGAAGAAATTCCTGCAAGATGAAGAGAGAAAATAGCTAAATCTACAGATCTTCCTCCATGAGCGATGTTTGATGAAAGGGGGGGATATACCGTTCATCCTGTTCCGGCTCCGTTTTCTACAATTCTTCTTGAAATTAAAAGAGTTAATGAAGGTGGGAGTAATCAAAAACTTATATTATTTATTCGTGGAAATGCTATATCAGGGGCTCCTAATATTAAAGGAATTAATCAATTACCAAATCCTCCGATTATAATAGGTATAACTATGAAAAAAATTATAATAAAAGCATGTGCTGTTACAATAGTATTATAAATTTGATCATCTCCAATTAAAGATCCTGGGGTTCCTAATTCAGCTCGAATTAGTAATCTTAAAGAGGTTCCAACTATACCAGCTCAAATACCAAAAATAAAATATAATGTACCAATATCTTTATGATTTGTTGAATAAAGTCATTTTCGCTAAAATAAAATGGCTGAGTTTAAGCGATAAATTGTAAATTTATTTACGAGAATAGTTCTCTTTTATTATATTTATTGGCTTTATATTCATAAATGATATAAAATTGCAAATTTTAAGGAGTAGAAATTTCTATTAAGGCTTAAAGAATAATTTCTTTATAAATAATTTTGAAGATTATTAGTTTAATTTAACTTAAAACCTTAATAAAAAAAAAAAGTTCTAAGAATTATTCCAAATAAGGAAATAAATGAAAAAAAATTAATTAATAAAAAGTAATTATTTTTAATGAAAATTTTAAATCATTTTATTTTTAAATAATTAAATATTAAGGCAGAATATCTAATACGAATATAAAAAAATAATATGATTAATCTTATTATAATAAAAATAAAAGTTAATATGTATATATTATTATTAATTAAAAAATTAATAATAATTCATTTTGGAAAAAATCCAATAAAAGGTGGAAGTCCACCTAATGAAAGAAAATTAATTAATAAGTTAATTTTAATAAAGAAATTTATATTATTAATAAATAATTGATTAATAAAGTATATATTTAAAATATAAAATAAAAAACATATAATTCTAATTATAAATGAGTATATAAAAATATAAAAAAATCATAAAGTTTCACTAATTATAATTGATGAGAGTATTCATCCTAAATTATTAATAGAAGAAAAAGCTATTAATTTACGTAATGAAGTTTGATTTAATCCTCCAATAGCTCCAATTACAATATTTATAATAATAATAGTAATAATGAAATTGTTATTTAAATAATAAGATAAAATAATTATTGGGGTAATTTTTTGTCAAGTTATTAAAATAAAATTATTTATTCATGATAAACCTTCTACAATATTAGGGAATCAAAAATGGAAGGGGGTTCTTCCTATTTTTATAAGTATAGATGAGTTTATTATAATAGAAATAAAGTTATTTATTTCAAAATTTTTTATAAGGGTTATTTTAATTAAAATTGAAAATAAGAAATTAATTGAAGCGATAGATTGAGTTAAAAAATATTTTAAAGATGCTTCGGTGGATAGTAAATTATTTGAATTAGAGATTAAAGGGATAAATCTTAAAAGATTAATTTCTAAACCAATTCAACATCCAAATCATGAATTAGAAGAAATTGAAATTAAAGTTCTAAAAAATAATATAAAATAAAAAAATATTTTATTAGAATTAAATAAAAAAAAAATTTAAAATAAGAAATTATTTCTTTTAAGAATTGAAAATTCAAATATTACATATAATATATGTATTTTAGTGTATGATGCACAGTAGTTTTTGATACTATTAGATATAGTTTAATTCTATAAAATATAATAAAGGTAAATAATTTACTTAATTTATCCTATCAGAATAATCCTTTAATCAGGCACTTTATTTTTAAAAAAAAGGATATTCCTTTATAGTTGGGGTATGAACCCAAAAGCTTAATTTAGCTTATTTTTAATTTTATTTATTTATTTATATGTAAATTTATTAAAAATGGTTTAATTATAAATTTAAAAGAAATTAATTTATTATATATATATATATATATATTAAAAATTTAATATATTAATATATATATATATATAATAAATTATTAAAAAATTAAAATTAATTATATTAATATTTTTTAATTTGAATGAATATTAATTGTTTACCTCTTGAATTTTATTTTCAATATAGATATTATGAAGAAAAAAAAGAGAAATTATTAAAAATTTAATAATTTATATTAAATATTTTAATATAAAAAAAAAAAAAAAAAAATTCTATTCATAAAAATTTACATATAAATAAATTTTTTATGGTTTTAAAAATTTATTTAAAATTTATTTTACATATAAATTTTAGTGTTAAATTTAATTTATTTTAATAATATTTTATATTTTAATAGTAGTAATTAATATTAAATTATTTAAGAAATTAAGATTTAGTGATATTTTAATTAATAACAAATTTTGTGCCAGCAGTTGCGGTTATACAAAAATTAAATTAAATTTTATTAGTAATTAATTAATAATAATTGAATCATTTATAATGAAAATTTTAAATTATTAGGTGAAATTTTAATTTAATAGAATTTTATATTTTAATTATGATTTAATAAATTTTATAATAAACTAGGATTAGATACCCTATTATTAAAATTTAAAGTTAACATACTAAAATAGTAAATAATTATTTATTGAAACTTAAATAATTTGGCGGTATTTTAGTTCATTTAGAGGAATCTGTTTAATAATTGATAATCCACGAATAAATTTACTTAATTTATAATTTTGTATATCGTTGTTAAAAAAATATTTTTTAATAAAATTAATATTTAATAATTAATATATAAATTTAAATCAGATCAAGATGCAGATTATAATTAAGAATATAATGGATTACAATAAATTTATTTATTATGGATATTAATTTGTAATAATTAATTGAAAGTGGATTTAAATGTAATTTTATTTAATTTAATAAAATGATTATATATTAAAATATGTACATATTGCCCGTCGCTTTCATATAATAAAATTGAAATAAGTCGTAACAAAGTAGAGGTACTGGAAAGTGTTTCTAGAAAGAACAAATTAGAGCTTGAATATAAGTATTTCATTTACATTGAAAAGATATTAAAAATTAATTAATTTGAGGGGGTAAATTAATAAATTAATTTTATTAAAAGAATTTTTAAGTAAAAAATATTTTGGGGTTAAAGTATTTTTTATAGAAAAAATTAAATAATTTATAGTAAATTAGTATTGTGAGAGAATTTTGAAATAAGTGAAATAATAAATTGAATTTAAGTAATTTTAATTTGGTGTATCTTGTGTATCAGAGTTTATTAAAAAATATTTTTGGGGAAAAAAATCTCGAATTTAAAAGAGATAATTAATTAATAAAGTTATTGTAGCATAAATATTTTTCATAATTAATTTGAAATGAAATGTTAATCGTTTTTAAATATATCTAGTTTTTTTAGAAAAAAATTTAATTTTTTATTATTTTAATGAATAAATTAATTAATTAATTCATTCATTAAAATAATTTTATATTTTAAGGGATAAGCTTTAATTTAAATTTATATAATTATTTTTTAAAAAAAATGTTAAAATTTTTATGATTTATATTGTTAAAAAATTTTAATTTATTATAAATAATTTTGTTAAATAATAAAATTTAAAAAAAATTTATTTTTTTATAAAAAAAAAAATTTTCAATTTTATTTAATTTGATATAATGATAAAATTAGTATATTAAATATATATATATATATATATATATATAATAAATTATTATTTTTAAGTGAGTTAATTAAAAGGAATTCGGCAAATTTTAATATTCACTTGTTTATCAAAAACATGTCTTTTTGAAAATAATATAAAGTCTAATCTGCCCACTGATAAAAATTAAAGGGCTGCAGTAATTTGACTGTACAAAGGTAGCATAATCATTAGTCATTTAATTGATGACTTGTATGAAAGATTGGATGAGATATTAACTGTCTCTTAGTTATAATTAGAATTTAATTTTTTAATTAAAAAGTTAAAATAAATTAAAAAGACGAGAAGACCCTATAGAGTTTTATAATTTTATTAATTAAGATTATTTATAAATTATTATTATTAAAATTATTAAAATTATTTTGTTGGGGTGACAGAAAAATAGATTTAACTTTTTTTATTATAAAACATATATAAGTGAAAATATGATCCAATAATATTGATTATAAGAAAAAATTACCTTAGGGATAACAGCGTAATTTTTTTTTTTAGTTCGTATAAAAAAAAGAGTTTGCGACCTCGATGTTGGATTAAGATAAAATTTAAATGCAGAAGTTTAAAATTTTTGATCTGTTCGATCATTAAAATCTTACATGATCTGAGTTCAAACCGGTGTAAGCCAGGTTGGTTTCTATCTTTTATAAATTAAAATATTTTAGTACGAAAGGATTAAATATTTAAATTAAATTTATATTTAAGAATTTTATTAATTTTTAATTTAAAAATAAAATTATGATATATATATATATATATATATAAATTATATAACTATTTTGACAGAAAAATGTGATGATTTTAGAAGTCATTAATATATAATTTAATTATATATATAGTATTGTATATATTTGATATTTATTTAATTATAATTGGGTTATTAATTTTAATTATTGGGGTATTAGTGGGGGTAGCATATTTAACTTTATTAGAACGTAAAGTTTTAGGTTATATTCAGATTCGTAAAGGCCCTAATAAAGTTGGTTTTTTAGGAATTTTACAACCTTTCTCTGATGCTATTAAATTATTTACTAAGGAACAAACTTATCCTAATTTTTCTAATTATATTTGTTATTATTTTTCTCCTGTTATTAGATTTATTTTGTCCTTAATAATTTGATTATTAATTCCTTATTATTTTAATTTAATTAGATTTAATTTAGGGATTTTGTTTTTTTTGTGTTGTACTAGATTAGGGGTTTATACAGTAATAGTAGCGGGATGATCTTCTAATTCGAATTATGCTTTATTAGGTGGGTTACGGGCTGTAGCTCAAACTATTTCTTATGAAGTTAGATTGGCTTTAATTTTAATATCTAGAATTATTTTAATTATGGATTTTAATTTAATAAAATTTTTTTATTATCAAGAGTATGTTTGATTTTTATTTTTAATATTTCCTTTAAGATTGTGTTGAATGAGATCTAGTTTAGCAGAAACTAATCGAACACCTTTTGATTTTGCTGAGGGTGAAAGAGAATTAGTTTCTGGATTTAATATTGAATATAGAAGAGGTGGATTTGCTTTGATTTTTTTGGCAGAATACTCTAGAATTTTATTTATAAGAATATTATTTGTTTTATTATATTTAGGTGGTTTTAATTTAAGAATTTTATTTTATTTAAAATTGAGATATATTTCTTTTTTATTTATTTGGGTTCGTGGTACATTACCTCGTTATCGATATGATAAATTAATATATTTAGCTTGAAAAAGATATTTACCAGTTTCTTTGAATTTTTTATTATTTTTTTTAGGACTTAAAATTTTATTAATATAATTTAATTTTTTTTAGTATAAATTAATAGAAAATAATTCTTTCTTAAGTTTTCAAAACAAATGCTTATATCAAGCTCATTAATTATTAATTGAATAGAAGGTTATCTCAGTATTTATTAATAAATGGGTTTATAATGAAATAAGAGAAATAAAAAATTGTTAATAATTGTCCTGTAATAATATAAGGATCTTCTACTGGTCGAGCTCCAATTCAAGTTAATAAAATAACAATTGTTACTATTGATCAAAATAAAATTTGGTTAATAGGATAGAATTGAATTCCTTGAATTTTTTTATTAAAAGTAAATGGTAAAATGATTAAAATTAAAATTGATATTACTAAAGCAATTACTCCTCCTAATTTATTAGGAATTGATCGTAAAATTGCATAAGCAAATAAAAAGTATCATTCGGGTTGAATATGAACTGGAGTAACTAAAGGATTAGCTGGGATGAAATTATCAGGATCTCCTAATAAGTATGGATTAGTTAATGTTAAAATAGTTAGTAAGAATAATAAAATGATAAATCCAATTAAGTCTTTAAATGTAAAAAATGGATGAAATGGGATTTTATCTAAATTTCTATTTAAACCTAGGGGATTATTTGATCCTGTTTGGTGTAAAAATAGTAGGTGAATTATTGTTATTATTATAATAATAAAAGGTAATAAAAAGTGAAATGTGTAAAATCGAGTTAAGGTTGCGTTATCTACTGCAAATCCCCCTCAAATTCAAGTTACAATTTTTACTCCTAAAGAAGGAATAGCTGATAAAAGATTTGTAATAACTGTTGCCCCTCAAAATGATATTTGACCTCAAGGTAAAACATATCCTATAAATGCCGTTGCTATTAATAAAAATAAAATAATAACACCTACTATTCATGTATATTTTAAATTAAAAGATTCATAATAAATTCCTCGTCCAATATGAAGATAAATACAAATAAAAAAAAAAGAAGCTCCATTAGCATGAAGAGTACGAATTAATCAACCATAGTTCACATTTCGGCAAATGTAGTTTACTCTATAAAATGCTATTTCAATATTTGCTGTATAATATATTGTTAGAAATAATCCTGTTAAGATTTGAGTGATTAAGCATAAAGCTAATAATGACCCAAAATTTCATCAAGCTGAAATATTAGATGGTGATGGTAGATCAATTAATGATCCATTAATAATTTTTAAAATGGGGTGAGTTTTTCGAATAGTAATAAATTTATTTGTCATTAAATTTAATTTGATGATGATCGAATAGGGCCATAAAAAATATTAGTAATTTTTACAATTGCAATTAAAGTAATAAATAAATAAATTACTAATATTATTATAATTAAAAATGTTTGATTATTATATAATTTACTTAAATTAATTTTATTTTCATTATTAATAAATAAAATTAATTGACTTAAATTATTTATATCTAAGTTTATAGATAAATTTATTCATGATAAATTATTTATATATATGAATTGTGTAATCATCATTAAAATTAATAAAATTAAAAATATTTTTTTGATATTAATTATAAATTTAAATATTTCATTTGAGGCGATTCTTGATACGTAAATAAATAAAACTAATAATCCTCCTAAGAATGTAAGAAATAAAATATATGCAAATCAATAAGTTTTAATTAATATACCAGTTAATAAGCAAGTTAGTAAGGTTTGAATTAAAATTATTAAACCTATAGATAAAGGATTATTTAAGAATAATATAAAAAAAGAAATTATAATTATTAAAAAAGATAAAATTAATTTTAAAATTTCAAATCAAAGAATAGTTTAATAAAAATAATAATTTTGGAGATTATTGATGAAGATATTCTTTTTCTTTGAAGTTTTTAAAGTAAATAACTTAACTTTGATTTACAAGACCAATATTTTTTTTTAAACTATAAAAACGAATGATAATTTTAAATATGTGAATTATTTTTATTTTGATATTTATTGTGGGAAATTTAATTTTTATTTCTAAGCATAAACATTTAATAATTGTTTTGCTTAGATTAGAATTTATTGTTTTAAGAATTTTTTTTTTTTTATTAGTTTATTTAATTTTTATTGATTATGATATATATATATTAATATTATTTTTAGTTTTTTCTGTTTGTGAGGGGGCATTAGGATTATCAATTTTAGTTTCTATAATTCGAACTCATGGAAATGATTACTTTCAAAGATTTAATTTATTATAATTATATATATATATATATATATATATAATTATATAAATAAAATATAAATGATAAAATTTTTAATTATAATAATTTTTATAATACCTTTATGTTTCATTAAAAATATATTTTGAATGGTTCAAATAATTTTATTTTTAATAATATTTTTATTTATAAATTTAGGGGTAAGATTAAATTTATTTTGTAATATAAGATATATAATATCATGTGATGTTATATCTTATGGTTTGATTATATTAAGAATTTGAATTTCTATTTTAATAATTATGGCTAGTGAAAATTTAAATAAAATAGGTTTTTATGTGGGTTTTTTTTTGTTTAATATTCTTTTTTTATTAATTATATTATATATAACTTTTAGAACAATAAATATATTTATATTTTATTTATTTTTTGAAGGTAGATTAATTCCTACTTTATTATTAATTATTGGTTGAGGTTATCAACCTGAACGTATTCAAGCTGGTATATATTTATTATTTTATACTTTATTTGTATCACTACCTTTATTAATTGGTATTTTTTATATTTTTAATGAAACATATTGTATAATAATTTATTTTTTAAAGTTTTTTAATATAAATTTTTATATTTTATATTTTTCAATGATTTTAGCATTTTTAGTAAAAATACCTATATATTTTGTTCATTTATGATTACCTAAGGCTCATGTTGAAGCTCCTGTTTCTGGTTCTATAATTTTAGCTGGGATTATATTAAAATTAGGGGGTTATGGTTTATTACGTTTATTAGTTTTTATGCAAGAAATTAATTTAAAATTAAATTATTTGATAATTATTATTAGTTTAATTGGGGGGTTTTATATTAGATTAAAATGTTTTTGTCAAGTAGATATTAAATCTCTAATTGCTTATTCTTCTGTTGCTCATATAAGTATTGTAATTAGAGGAATTATAATTATAAATTATTGAGGGTTTATTGGATCTTATATTTTAATAATTGGTCATGGGTTATGTTCATCTGGGATGTTTTGTTTAGCTAATATTAGTTATGAGCGTTTACATAGACGAAGATTATACATTAATAAAGGAATAATAAATTTTATACCTTCTATAAGATTATGGTGATTTTTATTAATATCTTCTAATATGGCTGCTCCCCCTAGATTAAATTTAATAGGTGAAATTAGTTTAATTAATAGATTAATAAGATGATCGTGAATTTCTATATTATCATTAATATTAATTTCTTTTTTTAGAGCGGGTTATAGTTTATATTTATATTCATTTGTTCAACATGGAAAGTATTATTCAGGTATTTATAGATATTATATAGGAGTTTCTCGTGAATATTTAATATTAATATTACATTGATTACCTTTAAATATTTTAGTTTTAAAAATTGATTATAGAATAATTTGATTTTATTTAAATAATTTAAGTAAAAATATTGATTTGTGGTGTCAAAAATATGAATAAATTCATTTTAAATTATTAATGATATAAAGTATTCAATTTGTTTTATTTCTTTTGTTTTTTTATTTTTAATAAGAATAATTAATTTTTTATTTATGGTTTATTTTATTATAAATAACATAGTTATTTTAATAGAATGAGAAATTATTTCTTTTAATTCAATATCTATTATTATGTCTGTTTTATTAGATTGAATATCTTTATTATTTATAATATTTGTTTTTTTAATTTCTTCTGTTGTTATTTATTATAGAAAAAGATATATAAGATCTGAATTAAATCTAATACGATTTATTATTTTAGTTTTATTATTTGTTTTTTCAATAATATTATTAATTATTAGTCCTAATATTATTAGAATTTTATTAGGTTGAGATGGCTTAGGTTTGGTTTCTTATTGTTTAGTAATTTATTATCAAAATTTAAAATCTTATAATGCAGGTATATTAACAGCTTTAAGAAATCGTATTGGAGATGTTTTTATTTTAATAGTGATTGCTTGAATAATAAATTATGGTAGTTGAAATTATATTTTTTATTTAGAGTTTATAAATAATGATTGGGAGATAAATATTATTGGGAGATTAATTATTATAGCTGCAATAACAAAGAGAGCTCAAATTCCTTTTAGTTCTTGATTACCTGCTGCTATAGCTGCTCCTACTCCTGTATCTGCTTTAGTTCATTCTTCTACTTTAGTAACAGCTGGTGTATATTTGTTAATTCGATTTAATATAATATTACTTGATATGTTTTTTTTAAAGTTATTATTGTTGTTATCTGGTTTAACAATATTTATAGCTGGTATTTCAGCTAATTATGAATTTGATTTGAAAAAAATTATTGCTTTATCTACTTTGAGACAATTAGGTTTAATAATAAGAATTTTAAGTATAGGCTTACCTGATTTAGCTTTTTTTCATTTATTAACTCATGCTATATTTAAAGCTTTATTATTTATATGTGCTGGTGTAATTATTCATATAATAAATGATATACAAGATATTCGTTTTATAGGGGGTATTAGTTTATTTATCCCAATAACTTCTTTATGTATAAATATTTCTAATTTAGCATTATGTGGAATTCCTTTTTTAGCTGGATTTTATTCTAAGGATTTAATTTTGGAATTGGTTAGATTTAGTAATTTAAATATAAGAATTTTTTTTTTATATTATTTTTCTACTGGGTTAACTATATTTTATACTTTTCGTTTGGTAATATATTTAATAGTAAATGATTATAATTTAATGAGAATTTATAATTTATATGAAGAAGATTATGTTATATTAAAAAGAATATTAGTTTTATTATTTATAAGAATTATTAGAGGTAGATTTTTAAGATGATTAATTTTTTCTTATCCTTATATGATTTATTTACCTTTTAATTTAAAGATAATAGTTATTTATGTTAGTTTAATAGGTGGTATTTTAGGTTATTTAATTAGAAATATAAGAATTTATTCTGTAAATAAATTTATTATAACTTATAATTTAAGAAATTTTTTATGTATGATGTGATTTATACCTAATTTATCAACTTATGGTTTAAGATATTATTTTTTAAATTTTGGACAAAATTTATTAAAAAATATTGATTTAGGATGAAGAGAAATATATAGAGGGTTTGGTATAATTGAAATTTTAAAGAAATATTCTGTTTTCTATAATATTTATCAAATAAATAATTTTAAAATTTATTTATTTAGATTTATTATTTGAATAATAATAATTTTATTTATATTATTATTTAGAAATTAA